>VZRL01004526.1:3700264-3714437 GCA_013397895.1 Origma solitaria | reverse complement strand
CCCGGGGCGGCGCGGCGGGCGCAAAACCGCGCCTGCCCGCCATGGCTCCTGTAAAAGCCCCGCCGCTGACAAGTGCGGGGACAAAAGGTTGCGGGATTTATTAATGCGTATTAAGGAGAATCAGGGGCGATCAATAAAACCCTCATCTACATTCTCGGGCTACTCGGTAATTTTCTTGCTTCTGAAGCTTTTTCAAGAGTTATACCCTCTGTTGCCGCGCACGGGAAGATATTTTATTAACAAATCAATCGAGACTTTGTAAAGGATAAGATTAATAGTTAAGATTTAGCATAATGGCGTTCGCGTTATGAATTATTGAAAATTATACTATTGATTTTTTTTCTAGCTGCTAACCGAGAAGGTCAATTTTTGTTTTAACACAAATCGTCAAATATTAAAAGGTGGACTTTTGTCATAACTCGAATTTTATAGGGAAGCTACATTCCTAAAATTATTTTACAATGCTCTCTCCCGACCGCATGGGGAAAAAAAAAAAAAAAAAAAAAGGTTTTTTCACTTGCCCTGGAAACCGAAAGCATCAAAAAGGTAATTTCTCCTTCTGTAGCATTGCTCATTAAAAAACATACAGAAACTCGTATCCTCAATGCAACTCCTTTAACTCCTTTAAGCAACTTTTTCTCTTTTTTTTTTAATAAGAATGATAAATGGATCTGTGTTATAAAACAAACAAACAGCAAAGAAAGCAACCAACAGAAGGCAACAGCAACTGTCTACATGGCAGATCAGAGTTTTCTGTCCCAACATTTTAAACTTGTTTTATTGTTTTTCCTCCCACTTCTTACCCGTATTTGCACCCGCAGCTACTACATTTTAAATAGTGGCGGTAGAAACTGTTTATTACTCTTTATCGTTTTACTTTCCTTTCTCTGTCTCTCTCATGCTTTTTTTTTTTTTTTTTAATTTTTTCCAGTGTTCTCAGACTGAACTATTTCTTATCTGGGACTAATGTTGTCAAGGACCCTCATCCACACAAAGTGAACTTGTTGATAATTTTTGCTTCTGATTCATTCGCCTGTTTATTTTGGGCCTTTCTACCATCAAAACACCATTTCAGATCCCCAGGAGCAGGCAGCACGTGAAAGGATTAAAAAAAATTTAAATGCGTCTTTCGCACACTTACAAATACTCGTTTTCCACCAGCGTGGATTTGAATTTTCCTCTGTTTCCTGGCATTTGGATGTTTTTGTACTTTAACGTACACTTTACACTGCTGGAAACAATAACCCTATTTAAAATTTCGCGGTGGCAATGAGACAGACCTTTTAAAACCTTATCGCAGCTGTTCAAATACAACATCATTGTCAGGTTAAGAGCCAGTGTCTTTTATAGCTGCAGTCTCCAGCTCCTGGGTTGCCGGAGAGTTTAAATATTACCTTCGTAATATTCGCTGCTCGCAGGCTCTTTCGGCAGCATCCCCTGCGCCTGGCGCAGCCCCTGCCCTCCCCGGGCACGCTTGGCCGGCGCCGTGGGCTGAGCCGAGCGGCGGGCGCTGCGGCGCGGTGGCCACGTAAGATCATGATCAGAGCCATGGCTAACACTCGCCTGCGCCGGGGAAGAAGCCGCGGCGGAGCCCACGACGCTCCCTCCGAACGCCGCGTCCCCCCCCTCGCCTTCTAGCAATTTCCTCCTCTTCAACAACAGCCTGGACAACCCACAGAGTTTAAAGAAACAAAATACTATTTTTCTTGACGCAGTTTAAGACTTGACTATTAAATCTAATCAGGAATTTTATGCCCATCAAATGGTTCTTTCATAATCTTTATTTACACTGTAAGAAAAGGGGTCCCAGAAATATCCCAGCTGAAGTATCAGCCCAGAGGTTTGCGGCGGGTTTCGCCCAACAGTAAAGTTAAAACAATAAGCAAATGCTGAGCTGCTTTCCACGCCGGCCTCGCTGCTGTTGCTGCTGCTGCTGCAGTTGCTGCTGCTGCTGGAGGAGCTGAATTCTGGGCTCCTGATTAGACATGAGGGCTCTTTGATTTTTTGTAATTGAAAATATTAATTTCATGCATGTCACTACACGGAAACTCAGATGACTGTTGTGATTATAGTAATTTAAATATTGCGTTCAGGACAGGCAAACGGCTCCGTAAGACCCTCCGCTCACGGTAAATCATGAGGGGTTTAAAAACGGGCAGCAATTTTTTATTGAAAATGAACAGTAGAAAGTTTAAGTCTGATGTAAATAGAAGTTGAATAAACATGCGAGAGCCACTGGGGAACTGGGGACTTAGGCTCTGGGCATTTAATGTCACTATTGTTTTAAATCATATTAAAATGGAATAAAGTAATTAACATTAATAAATAAATCAATATTGTGCAATAAATGAGATATACAATCTACATTAATATAAAGGTTTTGCTCTCAGAGCCCCATATTTTTCCGAACGAGGGTGAAAAAATGCCCCAACCAATGGGTCCATGCAGATGTAAATTACTGTTTGTAATAAAGCATAGGTGGACATTACAGTTTTCTCCTCTAGCAAATGTCAGGGCTAAAAACTGGAGGTTACCAGACGTGGCAGCAGGGCTTCATTTTCACTGCCTTATCTCCCTGAACCTTATTACTGGTGATATGATTATGTTTTTGTCTCGGCTGTGCCGAGCATTCTCATAGTTGCAATTTGCTGTGTTTGTGTCTCATTATGTGAGGGGGATGGGAGAGGGGTACGAAAGAAGCTAGAGATTTTGCAGATGCCTTCAGTAACAAAGGTATTGTGAGAATTGTCTTATTTTAAAAATAGGCTGGAACCCAGAACGCTTTTAGTAAATTTCCTTTGATTTCCTCTATTTCAGCATTTTATTTAGGGTGTCTTTAAACGCGCAGACTGTATATTTTGTGCCACGCTGTTATATTGCAGGGACACTGAAGAATAGTTTTATTTAAGGAAAAAAATTGGCTACGATATTGTGTCCTTTCTTCTTTTAATAAAGCAACTGTCACGTTGCCCAGATTTCTATGCGCCATATTTTCATAGAAAGAGTCGGCGTCTGGGTTGAGGGCTCAGATTCTCTGGATTTCTTTGACCGAGGTTCGGGGACAGACACGTCATACTGATGACATTATGCCTTTTCCTAAATATGAAAGCCAATAAAATAAACAAAGTAACACGCTGGTCTTTTCTTCAGAGGTGTTATTTGTGAGCATAAGGATCGCACAGTAGCACTGTCCGTACGCTCAGCTTCGTCCAAAGCCTCAGCCCTTCTCCTATTGTATTTCCATATTTCTGTGGACACAAAAGGGCATGAGTGTGATGAGATTTTAGCATGTATATTGGTGGCCAATGCAGCCCTCAGCCTCTGTATTTGTGCTGCATATTTATCTTTCGGTAGATTCCTGCCGCTTTTATAGTTTAATCGGAAAATAAGCAAATGCCCTTTTCGTTCTATATAAATAAGCCCAAAGACATTTGGAAATAGCTCACAAACTTTTCTATCTAAAGGAATTTAACTGAGAAAGGGGTAAAAAGGAAAAATAGAAGAGGTTATAGACTCGCACAGAATCATCACATTTACACAATGGCTCAAAAAAAGAAGAAAGCGGCATTTCCGTGTTCTGGTGTATAGATATAATTTTTCAAAATTAACAGCACACCCTGACTCCCGTCACCCGTTCACATTCGGTGAGATCGGCCTCACTGTAATTGCGAGGGCTTAAAGCACCTCGTATGAAACCTAATGGGCGCGGGGTTGGTGTGGGCTCTCGCAAGAAGCATTCTCATGCCAAGAAAAACAAACACAAAAACTTCGCTAAACATTTTCCCCTCGGAAAGTGTATGTCCACCAAGAGACGAGGGCATTTTCCTCCGGGATACGGCTCTGCCTGCAAGGACTACCTCTGGCGTCAGGGATTCCAAGGATTTTGGATTGTACAATGCTGTTTTATTACCGACGGAAAGGCTATTTCTAGGAAAGTGTTAACAATGAACTTCTAAAAAAAAAAATAAACCACACACCAACAATCCAGCAGACAAAGTGCCAACAAATGCTTTCACGAGGGACTGGGCTTTAAAAAATGTGGAATATGTCTAAGTCAACGTGAAATAAATTTCGATGAAATCTGCAAATAAGCAGAAAGCAGCGAAACGCTTTCTTTCCTCAGGTTCTGACCAGAAGGGCACACTGGAAGGAAAAAAATTAAACAAAAAAATCTCAGAAAGACAGACCATATTCGGTTGCTGGAGAACGTCCAGGAAATTCATAAGATTCACTTTAATTCCCTAATCTCTACTTTCATTTTAATAGATCTCCATAGCACTTTTAAAGAGAGGGATTTCATTCACCAATGCCTTGGCAAGGTGATGTTAGGATATTAAAAATATCTTCTTTTTCTTTAGTCTCTCTGTCTTTCTTTTAAAAAATAAGCACTCTCAGGAGCTAACGTTAATCTCACCTTTAAATAAAATACGTTTTTAACATTATGTTTGCTGTACCTAGAGGTTTATTTAAGAAAATCCTTGAGTAAGAATCGAAGATAAATTGTGGAAACGCATGTTTTTTATATTACTTTTGTTCCACCCGCGTTAAGGCTGTCCCTAAAGGAGTAGATAGATTTTCGTTCTAGGGAACGAATTCTGAATATCTTTGGGGTTTGATTTTTTTTTTCTTCCTTAAAATTATGGGATTTTTTTTAAAGCTCGAATGCATTATAAAAGATTACGACCAAAAAAATTCTTTTAAAGTGGCATATTTCTCCAGCACGTCACGGTTATGGGTTATTTGTTTAATAAATCTTTTTGATGCTTTATTTTCTCATTTGGAAGGCCCTGAAATCTTATCGTTACTTATATATTAGATATTTTATTAGCAGTGGAATTATTATTAGGGGGAAAAGAGGCTGGAGCAGCAGAGGCTGCGGCATTGCAGCGCCTGGGCGCGCCCTCCTGTGGCCGCTGCCCGCCAGACACCGGGAATTTTCTCCTCTCCAGGTCTTTCTCCTCAGCTCAATTTGCTCTCAGTCACGGCTTTCTTCCCTTCTTTTTAAATAGAAACTTAACACCGCTATCATTGAGCATTTATGCAAGATTAGCGCTACGGTGTTTCGGTTTCCGCGACCCGCTTTTGCGGTGTCTTAGCGTTTTGGAGGCGAATTAATACACTGAGATAGATAGATAGACTGTTAAAGCACTGCAGGGAACAGAAAACCAAACGACTCGTTCTCGCCCTGTGGATTAAGGAATGGGAGACACGTGAGAAATTTGCTATAAGGTCAGACAAAATGCTGTGAGGAATTCCCCGCGACTTCGCGCATTTCTAGTTAATGGGCTTTGTGGGGAAACTGCATAGAAATATCATCTTTCTCCCTAAATTACCAGGCATTTCTTATGCTTTTTTTTTTCTTCTAAGCAAACCTCCTCTTTTTCTTATGAACTAAAAAAAAAAATAAAAAAAAAAATTAAAAAAAAAAAATAAAAAAAAACGAGGGAAAAAAGAAAAAGAGAAAAAAAGAAAAAAATTTTTGGTCGAATTCCCGGGCCGCGGAAGAGAAAGAGAGGGAAGTGAGGAGTCCCCTGTGCTCCAGCTGGCAGGGACTGGAGCAGGGCACGCTCACTGCACGACGCCGAGAGCTCACCTCGACCCAGCCGGGATTTTCTTTGCGTTATGATGCATTTGCTAATATGGCCAGCTATGCGGTAAAAAGAGTGTGTGTGGCTGTGCGTGTGTGTGAGAGAGCGAGGGAGGGAGGGAGAGAGCGAGACAGAGAGAGAGTGGGTGGTGGTTGAAAATAACAGAGGAACCTTAAGGCGCCTAATTATTCAGAAAGGTTAAAGGTGATGACCTTGACATTTTGGAAGTTCAAAGGCATACACTTATGTTTTTCTTGCTAAAGTGTTTAAATTTTTTTTTTTAGTCATGCCTCCCTCCTCTTCTATTTCTCTATTTTTTGAATTCTCGGTCTTTTTCTGACTTAGTTGGCACTTTTGCCTTCTCTGCCTGCGAGCGTAGCGAGAGCCACTTCGTCCTATTCAAAAAAGGCAAATTCTTTTCTCACTCATAGCCTTTATTGCACATTGCGGAAATCTCTTTTTCACCCACCAGAAGGTGTATAATATAACCCAATTAAGCTGTTTAGAACCTCGGGTTTTATGGTGTTGTCTAGACAGTTCAAGGTTTTGTAAACAGCTCAGCCAGGTCACGCAAGATAAAGCGGCGAGGAGCGGAGCGGATCTCCTCCGGGTGCCGGCCCCCGGCGGGGCCCGCCGCGGCCGGCAGCGCGCTGGGCTCAGCTCCCGCCAGCGCAGCGCTCCGCTCGCCCTGCCCGGCAATCAGATTTGAGAGAACCACCCCTCTGCATCCAAAGTGTTGGGGGTGGTTTTGTGGTTTTGTTTTGGTTGGGTTTTTTTTTTTTTTTTTTTTTTTTTTCCCCCTTTTTTTTTTTCTCTTTTTTTCCCCACCTAGTGCCAATTGTTTATAGCTCCCTCATGTCTGACTCGCTCCGAGCCCTCGGTCTTTCTGCCTTGCTCTTCACTAACAAGTAAACAGTCATTGACGTTGGGGATTCTGGGCTTATTTGGAGCCTGACCAGTTAAACAAAAAGCCTTTTTCGTTGTTTATAGTAATGGTAGCACCATCAGAAGTGACGGTCTGCAGACAGCCATGTTGGCTCTGTCTCACAGCGAACAGGGAAGGTACACATACCTACAAGGGAGAGTTAGGCATTTCAACTATTACTTAATAAAAACGCATTTTTAACAACCCGACTAGGCTTCCTTACGTTATTATTTAACTGAACTTGGCTCTAGCCCGGAAAACGCTAGGATCCTTCGGAGATGGAAATCCATACAGTGCACGGAAGTTATAACCTTAACTTTACTAGAAACCATTTATTCACATGAAAAAGACAGTGGCCCATGCTTTTGGATGACAATAGAAACATATATATATATATTTTATATATAGCGAGCGTACATTTACCATCTCTTAAATAAACTGCATTCACTTAAAGGGAGGAAAGTGTTATCCTAGCTCAAAAGCAACAACAGAGCCCCCCCGAACTCAATGAATTGTAAGCAAAAACTACCAGACACACTGCAGGTCCATTGCTGGTACTGTGGGAGAGGAAAAAAAAAGCACCTTTGGCGAAAAACTCGAGAGTGGACAGTTGGATTTACCCTAGTTTCCCCTTATCAGGAATCTGCTCCGCCAAGCCCCGAAATCTCCAGTGGCCATTCAGTGCGGGGAGTTGCACATGAAAATGAAACTTTGAGTTCCGCAGGGTGGATGTGTCAAGTAAACCAATTAACTTTTGCATTCAGTTGGTAGGTCAGAGAGACCGAGCTATTCTTTGTTTTCCTTCTTTCTTCCTATTCTCTTGCTCTCTTCTTTCTTTTTAAATTTTTTTCCTTTTTTTTCTTTTTTCTTTTTTTTTCCTTTTTCTTTTCTTTTTTTTTCTTTCCTTTTTTTTTTTTTTTTTTTTTTCAAAACAAGGGATTCCCAGTGAAATATTGGAGTCGATCTCTGTTCAGTTTCTTTTCTTTCATCCTTCGATTTTGGAACCAGATTTTAACTTGCCGGTCAGTGAGGTTGAGCATTCTGGACAGCTGCAGTCTCTTCTCTTTGTTTATGTACACGTTGAAGAAAAATTCCCGTTCCAGTTCTCTTATCTGATATTTGGTATAGGGGCACCTCTTTTTCCTTGATCGCTGGGGAATTGCTGAAATTCAAGAGAGAAGAGACTGATTTACGCTGTTGCTACGAACATGCTCAGCTGGGATTTGATCAGAGACTTTGATAATATCCCATTGCCTGGAAAGCAGCCCTCTAGTACTTAAAAAAATATTCCTGATGCTTATAATCTCCGTGTGGCTTAGCAAAATACCTAATGTTTCCCAACTTCTTCTTAAAAGAGAGCTCTTCGAGCAATACAGAGAGATATTTAAATGGGCTGGAAAAATTCCAAGTTTCTCAAACTCCTCTCACACACACCCCCCGCCCCAAACAAACGAAGATCTTAAGCTCTAAACCGAAGGCAGCTCTGAGCACTACCTGTGAAATCTCTCCGTCTCCCCCCGACAAATCAACAATTTAATAACAATTAATATCCTCTTCCAAGAATACCTTAAGCCCACCTAAATTGGTTTCCTATCGTAAACACGCTTTACAACGGTAAAGGAAATCTTATAGGATATATAAAATCCTTTGGATGCTTATAAAATTGCACATAAAATGCGGCTTGACAAAGTGTTGGCCTTGTACTCTTGCCCCCAATTTACTACTGATACCTACCTGAACTGTTGCTCTTCTCTGCAACAGCCTCACCAGAAGGGGAATCGGCGCTGTTTGCTGGTGTCACTTTCTTCTCCTGGCTGGAAGGTGTTTTACTGCAAGTGCTGTTCTGGGCTTTCAAGTCGCCCTTCTCCGCGTCCCCCTCGCTCTCAGAATGCTGCTGGTACGGGGGTCCGGGGGCTGTCTCGTAAAACTGGTCGAAGCCTTGCGGCAGGATGCCGTTCCTCCCCACCGAGCTGTAGAAGTTGGAGGCGGCGGGAGACGGTCCGTGGTGGCCGCAGACAGGGTCCGTTTTGAACAACATTTCCGTCCTTCTGTTCGCAGGCTGCAGAAAGTCTCTGTGCATCACCTCTTCAGCTGAGTAATAAGGAGCATAACTGCCCCTATACTGCCATTTGCTGCGCTCTAATCCGTATTCCCTGAATGCTACTTCGCGCACAGGTTGAACATGAGGTAAATTAGAAGAATAAGGAAAAGTCATTTGACAGGACGACGATTGAGACAAAAAAGAGGGTTTCGTCGAGAAATCTGAGGGTGAGACGTAATAAGCGCACCCTGGCAGATACATATTGGATGTGCCGTGACTGCAATCGTCAAACTCAGTCATGTCTTCCTTTTTGCGATTGCAAGCAACCAGGAGGCTTCAATGCATTGAACAAGATCCATCTATTGCACAAGAGGGTTTGGACAGGATCAACTAAGAAAAAATCCCCACCGTGTGCTGACGTGCAATTCATCTTGATTGATTCTAGTGGTAATTATGTCACGTGACGCGATGTAGAAATGTCCTTATATCTATATCAGCCCCTCGGAAAGGCTCCTAAGATCTCTCCAAAGAGCCCTCCCAGCACGGGGAGGCGAGCGCGCCGTTTGTACAAATATAGCCGTTTTTAAGTCTCATCCTTTCAGCAGGCGATGTGAGACACACGTAGGTGGTGCGGCGGATCACCTGGGGCCGCGCCGCCCGGGCAGGCGCCTGCCCACCGCCGGAGCCCGGCGCGGAGCCCCACGGCGCGCAGCCTCCCGCCCGCATCTCCGCCCGGCCTCCCCGGGCAGCGAGGGGGGAGCACTGCCACCGGCGGTGAAGGGAGCCCCCGGAGCGAGACTTGAGGGCTCACGGACGGGCAACCCCGGCTCGGAAACGTGATCGCTTCCTCCTTAGAGGGAGCGATACTCTCCGGCCGCCGCTCAAGCAGATGATGAGCGGGTGGGTGATGGTTCACTCAGGAAAGGCAAGTCCCATTCACACATTCGAGAGCACGACCGGATCTGCCCGCCCGGCTCCTGCAATCCACAGTTGGCATCAAGACCGCTCACGAAATTCAAAGCCTGTGTTTCGATCACCTCGTTTTCCCTCGCTTATAAACCCAAACACTGCGCACTTGTGTCAGAGCGCCAAACTGAAATGAGAAATACGCAAACAGAACATCTCTCAGCAGCCGCATTTATGAAAGGGAGATACTTTCGGGCTCTTCTGGAAGGCAAAGGGCTATGGCAGGAAAAGAAGTCCACCAAGCACGGTTTCCTTGGGAAGCAGAGCCGCACACAAAGTGACCTCTGTTCCCCTGCCTCCAACTCCCACCAAAATGTTCATTTTCATTGGAAGGGAAAAGCAAGACTTGGGAGCGGGTGACACGCACAGCAGCCGCCAGCCCCGCTCCCGCCCTGCCTTCGAGGGCTCATTTTTGCCAATTTTCCTTTTCTCCTTGAAATATGATTTTATCTAGACGAGCACAAACAGGGCCGCAAAGGCTGAAAGGAGAAGAGAATAAATAATACACGCCAGCAATAGCCCTATGCTCGACCAATTCCTCATTCCAGAAACGTTTGCCAGCTCTCTATGGGAATGTTTTTCTTCTGCCAGTGTACAGCGTAGCCAGGTTAGCTCCACCACATGTCGCTCTCCAAATAAACCTGAAATCTGGGCAAGCTCCCCAAACCGAGCACGGCCGCCTCCGGACACCTCAGCAATCCCCGGGCGGAGGCTCCGGCAAGTCGACAGGCCCCACATCACCTCCACAAAGACAGGCTCCAGGTCCCACAGCAAGCGGAGAGCCCGGCAGGTGGGGAACCGGCCCCACAGCGCTCCGGGCAAGCGGGGAGAAGGCCCGTGGGCTCCCCGGCTCCTCGAGGCGGCCGTGCCCGCCGAGGACTCGGCTCCGCTGCGACAGGCGCCTCCTGCTCGCCCCCGGCTACGCGATGCGGTGAGGCTCCGGGGGCGGGAGCCCCGCAGCCCTGGCTGCGCCCCGCACCCTGCTCCCCGCCCCGCTGCCGCCACGGCCACCAGCACGGCCCCTCCTGTATCCCCTGGCTCCCCAGAGCAGTCGAGGGCTGCCCAAGGGGCTTCCATGCCGCAGCCCATCTTGCCCTTTCTAAAAATAAAAAGACCAAAGCCAGGCAGATATTATGGAGCTCATTCCGAAGCCACCCCACCCCCTCCGCCCCTTTCTTTCCTTTTCTCTTTTCTTTGTACAATTTTGGGGGGGGTTTCTGCCTTGGTGCCTCACTCGCAAAACACCTCAAACGCCACATATTGATCCCAGCAGATAGAGTCTCGCAAGTTGCAAGTTATCACTAGAAATCGAAGAACAGAACCACCATTCCCTCTCTTAATCGGCTTTCGAGCCATCTCGATTCTGCTGCAACAGAAAAAACAACCTCCCAAAAATGATGTCTGCGCAGTTAAAATGGCTCCTGTGTCACTAATTACCCTGGACCTTGCAGCAAAGCAGGGCAGGGCTCCGTTTGGATTATGCATCCCCCAAGGTTTCTGATCGTCTATCTCTTCGGGAAAGATGGTTCTGGAAACCTATGGAGCTTCATTTTCTTTACCGTTCAAACAACTAATTATGCCTTAACCAGAATCCTTCACCTTCTTTTCGATGCAACAAACCTAGCATCAATTAAATTTTGGCGCAGGAGCCAACCGGTTTCAACTAATTCAAGTTCAAAGACATGGCGACAATTTGTTAGTACGAAAGCCCTTTTAGCAAACAGTCCTTTGAGAAGCGATCTAATCTGGGAAATGTGAGAGCAATATCACAGCAGAGACCCCGCTGGAATAAGGCAGAGCTGGGGGTCCCCGCCTGCCAGAGCGTTTTCATCCTGAGGTCGGTCCTAGCCCAGCTCTGAACATTACAATAACACCCCCCGCCTTTTTTTTTTTCCTTTTTCCCTTACGCAGATTAAATAGCATCGAAACATAAATGCACATCATGTACACAGTCAGGCGAATACTTTACCGTTAGGCGTCTTGAAACATCTGCAATCGTTGCCTGGAATCACCAAGTATTCAGGTCCAAGAGACATTTCCAAATGCTCTCCGTGGAAATTAAGGCGACTTGCGTAACGTTTGGGCTTAAAAATATACCCGATCTGGCTGGAGAAGATGCGGTATTTTTGTGCCACCCAAGATAAGACACTAACTTGACCTTAACTTTGTTATGGCGCCCCTAGTATCTGGAGAACGTGAACAGACACTGTCTGGCAGCTCTCGTAAAAACCGACTGGAGAAGAGATTCTGAGTCATTTCATTTATTGCCACTACAGTTCTGCAAGAAAGCTTTTCCTCTCTGCCAAACTTTAATTATTTATGCTCTTTTAGGAAGCACAAAGGCATCCAGAGCCATTCCCAACAAGCCGAGTTGCGTTTGCAGCCTTATCAAAGGAGGAGGAATGGAGAGCCTCCTCGGAAAGGCTTTATCATGTTTAGGCTGCGGTGGAAATGCAAAGATGTTTATGTTTGAGTAAATAAAGGGATGGACCGTCGCCTGCATGCTGCGGAGGGACACGGGCGTGGGCACAGCCAGCGGGTGCCCGCTGCTCCATCCCGCTCCGCATACACCCGCAAAGCCGCTACAGGGGCCACCTGAAAAGACACCCGAAATAATCCAGTCCAAGGGCATGGAGTACATCCACCTCACTCGGGTGCATCTCCTGCACACCCACCCGGCGTGTCGCACACGCTTGTGCACACATGTGCCCAGGGGACAGCTCGGGTGGGTGTGCCCAGGCAGAGCCGCACAAGCAGGGCGCGCCCCGAGTCTGCAGCTCTGCCACGCGTGTGTGTGCCCTCCCCATGCCCGAACCACTGTCCTCGCCCACTGCTTCAGAGGAAGGGATGAAAGCTGGAGTACGGGCACGCGTGAAATCATGCACCATTTTCTACCGCCGACGTGTCTGTGCACAGTAGGAGCCCACAAACACGTACGTCTGTGTGTGCACACACGCTTATGCACAACGGGCGCTGCTGAAATAAGTGCACCTCTAGATACACAGGCACACACAGAGATACATAATACACAGACCTTCTCAACAAATCGCAATTTGCATCCTACCTCCTCTGTCTTTTCTCTTTCCGTAGGCGGTTTACACTAGGAGCTTCACAATAAGCCATCATCGTGGATCAGATGCGTTTAATAAATAATATATTGCCTTTCACATCTTTTCACTCGAGGTTCCTCTTCGGATTTCATAACACCCATGTAATATAGGGTCGGGTTGTAGTGAGGAGGACTAGGATAGGGAAAAACGGCGTAAAGGGTTCATTTGTCATGGACTGTAGCCGTCTGAGTAGTATTCCAGGAGAGGGTAAGAAAAGGGGCTTTATCTGGTTTTTGCTTTTCTCCTGGCTTGCATCATTGGGGTTGCTCCTAGTTTTTTTAATTAGGGAATGCCACTGGATGAAGAGACCCTTATTGTCCGCAATGCGTCAGCTCCCAGCACAGAGGCTGAAAGTATCGAAGATTTGGAGGGACGCAGGAGTGGTTCCTGTGGCTGTAGATGGCTAGGTGTGCATCCCTTGCCCCCGGGCAGCTGTCACCCGGCGAGGCTTCGTCCCCGCTTTCCTACTGACAGCCACCCCGCCATGAGCAAGGTAGGGTTTTGTCTGCATTGGGCAATGCGGTAAGAGCGGTGACAAATGCTTTGGGCTAGTTTTCCTTCTCCCCCCGAAACACCACCCGAGCGTTACCTTTGGGGCTCTCTGGAAAGCTTTCGGGAAAATGGCTGCATCTCTGCACGCCTAGGAATCCGGGATTTATCTCCAAAGTCATCTGGACTACCGTGCTCTCGCGAGCAATACTTGCAAGCACAGGAATGAGTAGGAGCGAAGTTCAAATATGACTCTTTATGAAATAATGACTTTATTGCCTTCAGAAGACTATAACCCTATCTAAGTAGGTAGCAGCTTTGTGCCGTTCCTTGCGGTTGTTCAGCCTTGCTGTATACTCCACGAACAACCATATCTGAGCCTACTTTACATGCCAGAAAAGAAGGCAGCCTCTGCCAGCCTAATTATTATTACTGTTAGGCGTGGAAATGCTCTTCGTTGAGAAACGAAGACTTAGGTGGAAATTGCAGCCAAAAGGCATTTTTATGCCGACCTAAATATCCGTGAGATTTTTTTTTTTTTTTTTGGAATTTATATTCTGAGGTATGAGACGAGGGCAATATGTAATTTCCTCTGGCCCTGGAGCTCTGGCCAGTCTGACTGCTCTGGTGTCGCAGAGGCCGGTGGCTCTCGGCAGAGACAGCCTGTCACCAAGATATGGGAAAAAATCGATCTCATTCTCATCCCAAAGCAGTGATCTAACGGCTTAGACCCTGCTACCCGCCCCTCTGGTTGGGTTATCCTCTGAGGTTCATATCTGGGCAAAACCCCGAACCGGTTCTCGCTTTCCCCTCATAAAAATCTCTGCAGAAAAGGCCATGGGGACTGACTGGGGCAAAACAATCAATCCCACCAAAACCTCCGTGTTGTCCCGTCTGCTGTGCCTGCAGCACCTCGGGGTGAGACGGGGGCCCCAGCCTCCCTGCAGCCGCGCCCCAGCCTGGGCCTCTGCCCCGGCACCGCCCGCTGTCTTTCGCCTGTTTGGGGCAGCGTTTGGACAAGGCCAAAGTCAGAGGGGCTGGAAGGGCAGGGCCC
>VZRL01004526.1:3678205-3679736 GCA_013397895.1 Origma solitaria | reverse complement strand
GGCGCCCCCGCGCTCGGCCAAAAAGTTCTGTCTATTTTTTTACTGCTGACCGCCCCGCCGCGGTGGGACGCGGGACCGGCGGAGAGGGCGCTCCGCGGCTCCTGCGCCCCCGCGGAGGCCGCCCCGCGGTGCTCGCTGCCGGGCGCTGCCGGACTTCGCGGCGTGCAGGCAAACAAGCCGCCGGCGGCAGGGAGGGGCAACCGGCGGAAGGGAATGTGTTTCTGGCCTTATTTTTTCTTTAAATTTTAATTATTATTATTTCGGTTTGAGTTCGAGTAAATGGGAAATGTCTCGAGTATTTCCGTACGACAAGCGGTAGCTAACGAGGCAGCCGCGTCCGGGCCAGTAACGGGAAGTGTGACATTGACAGGATGGGGAGAGGCATTTTTTAAGATCACGCTTTCTAACTACTATAATCCACGCTCTCTGGGAAATACTTGAATCTCTCTAGGTGTAGGCTGTTGTCCTGAAGCATTTACCTTCCAGACACTTTTCTAAATGTAATTCTTTTTCTCGGCGTTTCTTTCTTCTGTCGGTAAAACGGCTCTCGGATTTATTTCTCAAGCATCTCTATCGCGCCTTTGCCTCTGAAAAGCCACCACTGGGTAACTGAGACCTGCTATACCAAACCACTGCTACTGGAGGGACTTCCTTGAACTTGAAGAAAGGCACATCAAAAACCACCAGTGTTACTGCCATGTCAATTTTGATGCTAATAATGTGCAGATTATGACGAAAATTGCCAATCATGTTCTCTGATGGACCTCCTTTGAATGTGGAATTGGAAAAAAGTTCCCCGCACAGAGACCTGCTGTCAAGTACTAACAACCCGCTAAGGGAAGTCATTAGAAGAGACAGATAAGAGACTTGGTACATAAAACATTGTTCTTGGTGCATAGAATGTATGTTATTTAATGTTATCTCTCTTACCTGAAGTGATTTCGCACAAGAAAGCCACTTTCTTATCATCTCAATTGCCAATTTTCATTTTGGTAACTTGGACACCCCGGGTAGACTTTTCTCTGTTAAGTTGATATTCCACCAATGTGAAGAGCCTCATTAAATCAAACCCAGATATTTCCATAATGCTCCCTACAGAGCCACTTCACTCTTCACATAATGAGATTTTTCTGAAGAGTTGAAGCCCTCATCTAACTTGCTATTGCTTGTTTAGGCCCTGTGTGATTGTGAATACACACACACTCACGTACACTCCTACAAAAAAAAGAAAAGAAATGAAAAAACCTCTATTATGTATTTCGATTAAGTGTCCTGAAATACTTCTATTTTTAAGACACTGGATTTTTTCATATTCTTATAGTGAACTTTCAGGAAATTATTTTAAAGACTATGCTGTTTTGCTCAGCGAACATAAATCATTGGTTGGTGGGGTTTTTTTGTCCAATGGAACAGATTTCTTGGGCGGGGGTAGAGAAGGGCAAAGAAGAAACATCCCTAAGCTTCTGGAGCAGATTCCTAACAAGACATGTACATTTTCTGGATAGAGAACTTTAAAGCACGGTAGAAGACA
>VZRL01004526.1:3643205-3673205 GCA_013397895.1 Origma solitaria | reverse complement strand
CCAGCCCGGAGAGGACTCCCGGGAGGCGGGGACATGGGACGGATACGGCTTCTGACTCCCTGCCTTGGACGTGGAGCTCAAGGGTGAACAGAAAGGGGTCTTCTCGCTCCGTCATCTGGTGAAGCCATTTCGTGTTAATTAATCCCCACCAAAACCACAAAACCAGATATGACTCTCTTTTTCCATGACAAGAAAGTATACATATTTTTAATGATTTGGGTTGATTTCCGTACGAGACCGGGCAGGAAACTGCAGCTCTCCTTTATGTGCTGCCTCGCCCCCCTTCCAGACAGGACGGCTTCCTTCCCAGCTCTCTTTCTCCTCTGGCACCGGCTCCAGTGCTCCCCGTGACCAAACCGAGCGCTGCGGCTCGGCGAGGGGAAACGCCAAAACCCGGGTGAGCGCCGCGCACGTCCCCAGCCCCACTAGCCCCGGAACACGGCCGGCAGGGAGGAGATAGGATCCGGAGCTCTGCCCTTGTCCCGCCGACCGCAGAGGGGAAGCCCGAGAGAGGCGGGGGGAGCGGGCAAGGAGCAGGGAGCGCTGCAGGCTGCACCGCGGCTCCAGCCGGCTCCCCAAGCCCAGGGGACGAGAGGAACGTGTCGGGGAGAAACTTTGCAAAGCCTCCATCTGAGAGGAGAGACGGGTGAGACGGACCCCGGTAGCCCGGGTGGAGCAGCGGCTCGGCCTCAGAGCCTCGATGCGCTCCGCACCTGCTGGGGACCGGCCGGGGGAGCCCGACCGGAGCAGGACAGAGTGCTGGGCCGAGCAGAGCCGTCCGGGAAGGGGCAGGCAGCAGCCGGGGAGGACGTGGGTAGCCCCAGGGAGGCGGCGGCAGCCGGGAGCGGTGTCCCGCGACCGCCCCGGGTTAGGACCGGGTTCTCCTTGCGGTCTCGCAGAGCGGCCTTGAGCTGGCGGGCGATTGTCGACGGCAGCGCCCTTCCCGGCTGGAGGCGCGGAGGACCGGCAGCTTGGCACGCTCGGCGTGCGTGAATGTCCCTGCCCCGCTGGGCTAGTGCGGGTGTCCACTCCGCCCCGCTCCGAAGAGGCCTCCTGTGCTGTGGCTCTCCGGCACAGCACTCAATTATAAGGGCTGTGATTACAACGATATATCTCCACCGTGCTCCGCGTGCTCGGGTGTCAAGGGTAGTGTTTTAGAGAGGGTGCGAGGAGCAGCAATTCATAAGGGGAACTGACAGTTCTTTGATGTGAAAATGATGCCCGTTTTTTTACTGCAGAGTGCACAACCGAAGAAAGATTACACTGTTTAAAAAGAGAAATTTAAACCCAGGTGATAATAGTAACGAGCCAAGGAGATGCAGTAGGGAAGTCAATATTACAAGCAGAAAAGCAATCTCTGAAGGCCTTGTGTGGCCTGTTGGGCCTGAGAGAGTGAAGCTGAATTCCTGATAAATCATTAATCATGAATGATCTTTTCAGCTAAAGATTCATCCTCGCACAAGTTCTCATGAGCATCGGCCTCTGGTCCCAGGGGCTTGTGGTGCTGTTCAAGGCAAGGCCTCATGCACGCACAGAGGCAAGAGAGGCTTGGGTCTCCCACTCCCACTTT
Organism: Origma solitaria; assembly: GCA_013397895.1. Classification (NCBI taxonomy): domain Eukaryota; kingdom Metazoa; phylum Chordata; class Aves; order Passeriformes; family Acanthizidae; genus Origma; species Origma solitaria. The sequence continues at coordinate 3,671,635 of VZRL01004526.1, read as the reverse complement.
CTGCTTTCACCAAGAAGGACTCTCATGACAGGGGAGAAAACAACCCAACACCATCTTAGTTTTCTTTATAATGTGAAGGACAGATTCTTTTTTGATGATCTATCAATCAATCAATCAATCTCCCTCCTCCTTCTCGGGGTGTAACACAGCAGGAAGGACTGCCTGCCCCTGCCCTCCCCGCCGTGTGGCGCCGCAGTGTGTGGGTCCGGGGTGCCAAACACCGCAGCTGCCTCCCTGCCGTGTCCCGTGTCCCGTGGGAGCACTCCGGCCCGGCGGCCAGAGCCAGGCTCCTGCCTGTGTGCCCTGCCCGCGCAGGGATGGACAGCACTGTGAGTCTCTTCCAAACGCACCAGCTGGTTCAAAGCCTTTCTTTTCCAACCAGTGGCCAGAGATTATTAACACATTATTAAAACTCGATTCAGAGCACCTTAATGAGACTTTCACTTATTAGCGACGGGAGAGTATTTCAGAGGAGTGATCAGTTAAGCCGTGTCTATAGTTTCCAGACTACGCAAATGAGGCTTTTACATTCAACCTCTCGTGGCATTTTTCTGCAGCGTGAGGTGGTTGTCAGGACCAGAGCAGTTTTCTATGAGAAGAGAAGCAAGCTGACTCTAAGCAGAAAGGAATTTCGGGGTGTTTGCTATAGAGCAAAGACATCTTTTGGGTGCTCGTGGTGTGTTTCTGAGAAGGGTAATGCTCCCCCACTGCACACACCAGCCAGCAGGTAGGACTCCACACACAGTTTTTGCAGCACTTGTCAGAAAAACAAAGCTTTCCCGTTCCCAAACTTCCATTCCTTTGCTGGTTCGGACTCAAAATTGCCTTTCTCAGGCAGTATCGAGAAACTTCCACACAGCACTAATCAGGCAAAGAGAAAAAAACACATCCTCAAGGCAACTAAGAAAGACTCTGACAAACTTCAGAGTAGAGAAACACAAACAAACACATTTTCCAGTGCAGATTTATTATGGCTTCCGTCCGTTTTGCTGAGTGCGAGTCAACCAAATGGGGAAATACCGATTCACTTTGACAGTGAGCGAGTGTTAAAAATTACGGATCGAATCCAAGTTTCAGGAGTAATTGAAAAAGTACTCGGAAACCCGATCCTGAGCCTTTTGGGTACCTCTTTGTGACCACAGCTTCGTCCCCCTCTGGAGCCGCCTGCTTTCGAAGAGCCGGGACAGCACCCGAGGGGATCGGCGGGGCCCGGGCAGGGCGGCGGCTGCGCCGGGCGGGGACTCGCACCGACCCCCGCTCCGCCGCGGCCCCGGGGGGCAGCCAGGCTGCTCCCCCAAACCCCGCTGTCTCCTGAGCCCCCGTTATCAACACTTCCCCTGGTCAGCGGCCAGTGACTTCGCTGTCCCGAGCCTTTTGAAATTCGTTTTTCCAGGTCAGGTCTATTTAGGACCCAACGCGGTCCCCCTCTCATTTTGCTTAATTTAAAACACCAGGAAGACGTTATTTGTTGTCGAACTAAATAGACCATATCACCTCTAGTTAAATTCGTAAATTACATTATGCTGCTGCTCTGGCTTTGTTTTCATAATTTTTAAAAATTTGAACAAATCAATTATATTAGCCATATGGCTTGATCACAACAGCTAATTTTCATTTTTGTACAGTAATTGTTGTTTAAACACTGACAAACTATTAGTTAAGGTGTTTAGGAAAGATCTCTCCAGCCCTGTCTTGTTTAAAAGATGATTGAAATTACAATGAATACTTCAAGTAAAGTCATTAAACTCTTCCTCCCAGTATTTTTCACTTTCTGTGTATTTAAAGAGTTCACAACAGCAGTAGCTGAGCTGCAGCCTGATTTATACTTCTGGAATGGAGGCCATGAGAGCATCAGGCTCTCAATTCCAGTTTGTAATGATTCGCTTAAAAGGAGCCAGTTTTTGGTATGCAGCAGGTAAGTAGTAATTTTTCTTAGTTATTTTAAAGGTGTATAGTATTGAGAATGTACAAGTGGTTCCACTCTGGCATTTGCACACTGCAAATAAAAAACTTCACCCCTCAGTGATCTTAATATTTTGTCCATTAAATGTACTTGCTCATTTAAATGGGAGTGTATTTAACTGCTAGACAGATGGTCTACAGTGCGCACAATTATAAAGCAAGGGTCTGTGTATGTTGCCATATTTTGGACTCCAGATTTCCTGCTTCCCTATACATTTTTGCAAGCAGTTTATTTTTCCATACAAAATACTAACACAGGTGGAGAAGCAGTCTGGAACTCATTTCTGCTATCAGAGATCCAGAGCACAGCCCTTCAGGCAATCTTCTTAATTTTCTGACAAGGATTTTAACTACTTTGGTACTTCAGATTTTTAGAGCATTTTAGAAACAATTCTGTAATGCTCTTTAGAACACTAGGATTTTAAATATTTGACAGAAAATTCTGTCAATATTTACTGTATTGAGAAAATACTGAAAAAACTTCTTGGCCCCGCATCCGCAAAACAGAAGCAGTGACCAGACAATGAGAACTGGCCATTTTTAAAGCTGCAGTGTATTACAAATAAAAGGAAAATGTCACAAAAATTGTAGAAAATTAGGAAACACCGAAATGAAGGTTTGCATTACAAATTGACTACATTCACTATGGGCCTGTCTCAACCCAGCACAGAGGAAGCTGGTATTCACTCACTGATCAGTAATTAAGCCTGTGCATTTATCTGAGCCAGGTAGAGCTCTCAACATTATTTCTCATGCAAGATTCTGACTCTGGGTTAAATACAGATTTGTTAATTTTCTGACCAGACTGTTTAGAGTTCTTCTCATTTCCATTGCTGCTACCTCACAAATAGTAACAAATTAAGTCTCAGAATGATTCTATAAAGTGAGGATTAACCCCATTTCATAACTGTGATCCCAAAGATCAGACACACACAGAAGCTGAATTTGCTTTGTGTGTCCCATGGAGGACACTGAGCCGATAATTTTAGTGTAGTTGGGAATTTTATTTGCACATTGCTTTGCAAAACAAAATTTTGAATGTTATTTGAAAACCATAACCTGGACAATACATTTTGTAAACAATTATGAAAAGCTGGATTTAAATGTTGTACTTAGCCCTGTATGGAAGTTCTGTGGCAAGGGAGACATTCAATTATATTAATCAAGTCAACATTTATCTGTTCTAGGATACCATTCCCTCCCTTCAACAAAGCATTTCCAGCATTATTTAAATCCTCCAGCAAATGGATAGGGTTTTACAAAGATCAGGCTTTCTATATGCAGCCCTAAGTCACTTTCAGTGGAACTCATGTCTGCTCTGGATGATTTCAGCCATGCATTCAGCAACGGAAATTAGGATTTTATCCTCCATGACTGCATTATAGCGCAATGACAGCTGGAAGAGCAAGGAGAGATAAGGATGCATAAATCACACTGAAACTGCAAGTTCTCAAGTTCTGAATGCTCAACTTTTCAATCATAATTTCCTTTTGAAATAACTCTTTGCATCCAGTTTCCTGAGTTAAAGAATCAGTAAATAGTCTGTCCTTTCTGAGGAAACCTACCACCATGATCCATCAGTACCCAGAGCCATGCTGGGTTGTCCTGTTACAGTAGCAAACAGAGGGGGAGTGGCAGAAATACTGCCATCAGGGGTTGGCATATGTTCTATGATTCAATAACAGGAAGAGAATATCAAATTTCAATTGTCAGATCAACAACTGAATCTGTTGTAAAGGACATAGAACCCCCCTTGTTATTTCCACCAACTCTGACCTCGTTTGTTCATGTTAGGTCTTCCTCATCCCCTTCCCTCAGTGCAATTGCTGACTGCCACACTTCCTGATGATTATCAAAGATTAGACTTTTCAGTTGTCTCGAATAGTCTTTGTGGACTTGATCTAATATTCATGGAGGTCTCTGGAATTTAGATCAGACCTACTTGCCTGCAGCTGGGTTGCATGAGTTAACAGTTTGTGTCACCAAAAAAAAAGTAAAATTGCTTTTTTGCTAGTCAATTTTATTCTCTTCCCAGAAATCTGTCTGGGCTTAAACAAAATAGGACCTGTGGACGAGCCATCCAGGTCAGGGGAAAGAATGGAAGACTGGAAGTAGCATAACCTTTTCATAGGCTTGTTAGACACAGATTTTACAGTATTGAGAGACCTGGATGTTCTTGTTAATACAAAGAAATAAATAAAGCTTGGACTAACATTTCAGTTTGCTGGAGGCGTGCTCATTTTTGGTATGGGTTTTTCGTTAGGAACCTGGCAGAAGCGAGTCCTGATAAACAACAGATTTAAAAGTTACATGAGAGATTTTATACAAAATGAAGTCCACACTAGATATGACACAAACTATTCAATCTGGAAAGACCTATTTGTAAATCTGTAGTTACACGTTTACATTTCTGATAAGGTGCTCAAAGAAGATAGAGGCTATCACAACTCACATTGTGCCAAAAAGCACACAGGGACACTCAGCTCTTGCATGACAGAGCAATTCCATCTCTGATGACACCTTTTTCATCCACGTCTTTGTCTGGTGTTGGGATACTCTGAATGCATTGCAGATTGATTTCTCTGGTTTTTGGTGAGAGGCATAGTTTTTATGTTCCATCAGGTTTTGTTTTACTGCCCATGACTAAGGAAATATAAAACCTAGAAGAAAGTATGATTATCATTTGGAGAGAAGCAAGACATTTTCAGAAGGAAGCATAAAGGTCCCAAAGCTCATCTGTATATAAAAAGGAAATATGGTCAGGGGACTATCTGAATTCTGTGGCACAGTCTCCACACAGATCTACAGGCACATTGCATTGGCTTCAGTGTCTTCCAGATACACATTTGGGCTACACTTCGGTGTTGATCAGTTCCCAGTCACACCACACAACCATTTCAAACATAACCCAGAGATCATTTTATCCATTCAGATTTAAGATCTGGAAAACAGAAATTAATATGTATCAGAGCTGTCATTCTAGCTTTTGGGGTTTGTCCAATTCTTGGGGTTTGGGCAATAGCCATTCGAAAGACTGTAACATTTTCATTACTCTCATGGGTTGGTCAGTTACAAAAATTCTGTAAAAACCTGTGAAATTCACATTTCTGCCAGTTCGTTACCTTCTAGACTTGCACGAAAAATTCTTGAGAGACGAGAATATTGTCAATAAGTTAATTATCAACTTCAAACAAAGCAAAGTGGGGATGTGAATGGGGTCTTTCATTTTTATATCTGCTCTGATTATACATGTGTGCTTAATTTTATTATCTTTACTGAGTTGCCTATGACCTGTTATCTAAACATACATATGGAAGAAGAACAGACATATTGGGAATTTGCATGAGATAAGTTTAAAACAATGGGTGAGAGTGGAGGAGATTGTTTGGTTTGAAGGGATCTGATGTCTTTGAGAGAAAATAACATAATTTTCTTTAAGGAGGGAAGGTCCTATTTTTTACTGTTCATCCTGTTCCTGCTGATCTTTGTGGTCTGTTTCTCATGGCAGAGTTCTAAACCATTGGAAGGAGATTAATCCAGTCAGAAATGTGAATGAGAAGGGAAAAAGTAGGGCAAAGAATTCCTGACCTAGATTTGCAGCCACTCAACTTCATAGAGAGAAGTAACATTTTAGTAAGCTAAAAGTGAATAAAAGTTGTTTTTCAGACATGCAGTGAATCATTTCTAGTGCCTTATAAAGCATTATTTGGTTGACAATGTCTCTTAAAATATCTGCTTATGAAATGCAGTGTTACTTCATGAAATTTACCATTTTGCACCATGAAAAATAACCCTTTTTCTCTGAAAACAACAACAACACAGACTTAGCAGAAGAATCTTTAATGTCAAGAAATGGGCAAGATGTCAATTTTATGCTGCATCAGAAAGACAGATATATGTATTTCACCATTTCTCCTATCCTATTTATGATTGTTGCAATCACAAATAATGTAGCTGAGATCTAGTATCTACTTGACCTGTATGTATTGCTGCATCTTGCTCCAAGGGTAACAGCACTTTGTCATGACAATTTCTCTTCCTTGGGTTTTTATCTAGTATTTAACTCTGTGTTCTTCGGGAGTGCAGGAAAATGACTTCATCCTCTGTAGTGCCTCCCTTTACAGAGGCTGTGGAGACAGGTCTTTGCAATGAATTTGTAAATGAAAAAATAAATTTATTTTTTCAGATACATTGGTGAATTCTTGAATAATGGATGTCTTGCTTGAATACCTGATTGTACATGTAAGTTCCACAGTTCGTTTTTGGTCAGATCATGACTTTTTAGGAGCCAATTTTTTGAAAAGTTGATTTCCATGTCCATTTGTCTCTGTCTTCCTATCTTCTATACCATCTCCTAGTAGCTTTCTACTGACAGACCTCTGGACAATGTCCTACTAGGATTATCTTAGATTGCTACTAGCAGTTTTTCAGTAAATACCCTTCCTGTCCTAGAGAAGGTACACTGTATGAATATTCTTTTGCTCAGCTAAATTATTGGCCTGTTGTCAAACTACTGAAGAATGTATCTTGCAAAGCATTGTGCATATCTCAGCAGGGAGCTTTTCCATGTTATGATCCTTATATTTCATCTGAGTGCTAAATGCCTGAAGCTGGTTATCGATAACGACCTAGTCAGAGTACTAGAATTTTTCAAGATTTCCTCCTCTATGGTTGATAACTATCACAACATTTGTGTAGTCATTTTGGTCTCGCATAAAAGTTATTGCATATTTTGAGAAAGTTTCCCCAAGGATTTGGAATGCCATTTCTCTTTTCTAAAAGACCCTCTATAAGTTATCTCCTTTTTGAAATATTCAGTCTGGAAGGCAGGGACTAGACCCAGGCAGTGAAAGAGCTTCTGTAACATTTCTATATTGTTACTGAACTCATCAGAGAAAGTGTTTCTATCACAAGTTGAAAATAATGACTTATTAAAGCATGAGAAGATAAATTCTTGAGTTCAGTTTGATAAGTGTTCACCTGCTACCTGAGAACAGCTGATTTTAAAACTAGGCAGAGATGATATTGCAGAAGAATGAAATTAGCAAGAGTGGCCTTATGTCAGAAGTAATGCAGGTGGGATTTGACGGGGGATCCTTCTGCACCAGTAAGGTGGATAACACTGTTTGCTGAGCTGCTGAATGGCCCTGACTCACATTTGGGATCCAAATCAAGCATGTTGGAGGCAAACACAGTTTCTGAGATGCTAGAGATAAATTTCATGAGTTATATGACCCACTGCCTAACAGGGAGTGTTAGGTGAAGTACCTGTGGTAATGGCAACTGCACTACTGAAGGAATCTGTGCAAGAAATGAACAACATGAGGCACTTAGTACTTTGTTTGGATTGCACACTGCATTCGGTCTTGAACCCCTTCTTTTTCTTACATGCCTTGTAACATATGATCATTCTCACTGGCCATGTGACCAGATGAATAAAATAATTGTTTTTTTGTTTTTTCTTTTTTCTCTCCTCAATCTGTTATAGCTGTCCTACATGTAAAGAGACAAAGAAACAAGTATTCAGTGGAAAAGCAGGTGACTACTGCAGTTAACTGTGATAATACCCTAGTCCTAACTATTCATTACAGTAAAAATATTTTGATCTATGTTTCACTTGCCAGCAGTATTAGCACTTGACCTACAAAGAGATCTGTCAGGGACAAAATAACCCAGGCCCATTAGCAAATCCTAGAATTACAGCCCTTTACAGTCTCATTATAACTGGCCCTGAGTCAACATGTTCCAGTGCATCTCTCACTGGACATTCAGAGTGACTCATTAGGGTTACACAGCATGAGTGCAAACACAAACAGCATTCTCACAGCTCCTCACCCTCCTTAGAGTCAAGGCATGGAACACTATCTGCTCTGCCCTGCCTGCAGCTCATACAGTCACTCTAATGACCTTTAAACAAACTTGGGGTGTAGCTCTAATAGCTCAGTGCTGGGTGTGAATTACATGACCCATTTCCAAAAAAATGGGAAACTACACCATCTATTGCTGAAGCTGATGTTACTTCAGGCTGAGCACACGACTACGCCGGCTGTGCTGCCAACATCCAAACCTAATGAGTTTAAAGCTAGCTCAAGACTGCCTCCATTTGATCTAATTTTAAACATATTCTTGTCTGTGCTTTTGGATCTTGCTTTGTGTTCCTCTGTTGGGTGAAGTATTCTCCAGTAGTTTGGATTATTGCCCTTGGTGTTACTTTAAATAATGTAATTGAGTTATGCCTTGTCTGACAAATTAGATAGATGCATTCATTTATTTTCCTAAGGTATGAAGAGTCTGTTAGTTTTTATTTATACTTTTGTCATCCTTAGTTCATGTTTTCAGCATGTGTTTCAGTGTGGATGCTGAGCAGACCTACTAAGCCTGGACTGTTTCCATAAAACTGCTGATCTCTTCACTGCTGTGAACAGAAATTAATTCAAGTCCCAGCTTTGCTTCATTTAACCTGAGACAATGTAGGCAGGAGCATATCAATATGGAAGAAAATGCTTCAGTATAACGTAAGCCTCAGATGAAATGTGAGCTGAGGTTGTGGGTGGATAAAGAAGGGTTTGGAACATAAGGTGGCCCTACACTTTCTCTGAGTGATAGCCTGGATGCTTGATCAGAGCCTTTCATGGAGGTGAAGAAGCTAACCTGAGCAGTCAGAAGGGTATAGCCTGACAATCATTTAAACCCCATATTTCTACATGAGGTTTTTGTGGATACACGTTGAGATTCATTTGACAGATGAGAAAATTAATTTGATTAATTATTTTGGGTGTGTCTACCATGGAGTTGCAGTTTAGTAGGCTTCTGCAGAGAATATTTCTGCCTTTTCCCACTTTGCTTCATGTGGTAGACTAAACTCAGAGCATGCCTGCACTCATTTCAGATGAACCAACCCAGTTGGAAACTTCCTGCACACCAGCCACAAATGGGCATCCAGCCCATGGGACTGAGCTGCAGCTTGCAGAAGTAGAAACCTGCAACATGTAGCACGCAGCTCTCAGGTACTGAGCATGGTTTGTTCACTGTTTGCTAATGGCAGGTGTGACTTGCTGATGAGCAGGTAGGAGAGGATGCTTCTAGGGCTTATTTAAAGCTGTTGTCTTCTGTCTTGCTGTGTCATTGAAAACACTTTATTTATTTAAGTGAAGTATTTTTCTTAAGGAAACTAAGGGGAGCTATTATGATATCGTCAGCATAACATGTTCCTCTGTGCATGTGTCTCCATCTCCTTGAGAAAGGAACTTTGATACTCTGCCAGTTAATTCATACAACTTAAAGTTCAAAGTAATTTAGAAACAGTCTCAAAATCAAAACAGCTAAACATATATTTAAACAATTAATGGAAAAAATGAGTTTTTGTCTGTGGTACAAACTATCATATGTTGTGGGATTCTTATATATGTTTTTCACTAGTTGGTGTTTTTCAGCTGAATACTAAGAGTTGCCATCTTGGCAAAAAGTCGTCTGTGACACTTGCAGGTGAGAGGCCAATATAAGATCATGGAAATATTTCTCAGTCATCTTTCACATAGCTTTAACAATCAGAAGGAAAAGTTTTATTATTTAAACAGAGCTTTAATATAAACTTTGTATCAAACTTTGCTTAAATTATATATCTTTTCTTCTGACAGTTAACCCAGTATTAAACCAGGTTGGAAAGGAGTTTACACTTTCTTCCACCCGGTTCTCACACTTCTAGTATACATTTATAACTTTTCCCTTACTCTTTCGTGTATTAGAAACATCTCCCATTTACTGTTTGGTACCCCAGCTGGCGGTTTATGGAATTACTTGTACAGTAAATGAGAGCAATTAATGATGCCCAAAAGAGATATGCAGGGAAGTCATTATAACCATTGCAAAACTCCAGGGTGTTTCTTGCTGGTGCTGCACAGCTTGGTCACTCCTGCAAACACTGGAGTGTCCAACTGGCACATCCTCTGTCCTCGGAAAAGCAGAAGGAATGGTTCAGCCAGAGCAGGTTTCAAAGGCAGCAGTGTTGACAAGGGCAGCACAAAACCTGACATGATCATAGAATCACACAATGGTTTGGGTTGGAAGGGACCTCAAAGACCCCTTGAGCTGAGCTCCTTGGCTTGGCAGGGACCTTCCACCAGACCAGGCTGGTCAGGGCCCCACCCAACCTGGCCTTGAACACTTCCAGGGAAGGGACAGCCGCAGCTTCTTCGGGCAACCTGTTCCTGCACCTCACCACCGTCTGAGCACAGAATTTTGTCCTAAAGTCTAATCTAAATCTCTCTTCTTTCAGTTTAAAGCCATTCCTCCCTGTCCTATCTGTCCCTACGCCTGCCTGTGTAAAAGGTTGCTCTCCCTCTGTTTTATTGAGTCCGCTTTAGGTACTGGAAGGACACAATGAGGCGTTCCTGTTTAAGTTATGGAATGCATCAGTTTTTGCATTCTAATTACACTAATACTCTTCTGAAGCTCCCTTAATGCAATAATTCCAGTGAAATATGCAGAAATGTCAGTTTTTAAAAAACATATTATCTTCCTTTTATACAATTATTGAGTCAGTGAAATAAAACTAAATCTGGAAAACCCAAAATTCTTGCAGTAATGGTTGAAAACAGATAAGCTGTATTATTGTTATCTGAAAAATGGAAAAACAGTGACATGCTCTGGGTGACTAGCCAGAGACTTCACAGCAAAACCAGAAACAACTTTTGAATCCCAAGGGGGCTGTACTTCCTTCCATTAAACATCTTAAACCTTTTTCTGCCAAATAATCACAGCAGGAAAAAAAGTAGGAGACAAGGTGTATTACTGCAATGAAAACATTCAACATTTTTGTAATGTTGTAATGCTTTGCGAAGTACAACATTTGTGAAATCTTGTTGGAGGTTTCATTTGCTCATGACATGATCTGTTTCCCTCAACTACCTAGAACACAAGAAAATGTAGCAAGGCAAAACTATATCCTCCTTTACTGAATGCCCTGTCAAGGATTAAGCACAACTCAAAGGATCAAAATAAAGCTTTAACAGGTGTAAACAAGGCACAGTCCTAGGTGAGTCCCCTGCTAAAGGAGGAAATTTTACTCCAAGGAGAATCCTCCTATACTGTAATTCTTTCTAACTCAGGGGAAAAACCAAACCTGTTAGTGATTCTTAAAAATTTGCATTCACATACTGGTAAAAACATGATGAATTTGGAATGAGCCATCCGAAATTATTTTTGAGCCCACTTGGCAAGCAAAGTGTGGTTTTTTTCCCAAGGCACTTTATTGAAGGAAACATTCACTGGCCTTTTATCCTTTAAAGTCTGGTATTTACAAGTGAAGCTGCTGCCTGTCTAATTGCAGCTCACAAAAACATCACACAGTCTCATCTAATCTCTCTCGGTTGTTGCTATATTTAGTTTTCTGTGGGTTAATTTACATATACCTGAACTGAATTCTAACTCAAGTTAGAGGAAAAAAAGAAATGAAAAAGACTGAAAAAGTCCCTAAAATGATTTGCATGCATTTTTTTTTCCAAAAGAAAAAGAAAACAGTTCCCTGGGGAGATAGAATGATATCCATCCCTACGCGATATAGTCAGTAAGTTAGAGCTGCTGCCAGTGACATCTAAAACAAGTGATAACTTTCCTTCAAAATGGACACTTTATACTTTGAGTGGGAACAAGTCCCAGTCACACCAAAACTATCCTACATATGTAAAGGGCTTTAAGTCATGATAGATGCATTTTGCAGACCTGCACAATGTTCTGATCCTTGTGAGTGCATCACTCAACTGGTCTCCCCTACAAGCCCTCACTGGTTTCTGCCTTGCATTTTAACAGCACCACATCCTAGTTTCTGTCTGGCTTTAGACAGTAGGAAACCCAAACTTGGGTTATCCAGTGCTGAGAACCAACGTTGTAAAAGAAAACTCAGTGCTGGTAACAACTGTATAAAAAGCAAGAAACTGTCCTCAGTGAGTAAATGCAGGGATCAGTTCACCCCTTCACTGGCAGTAGGGAATTACTTTTATTCAGCAAGGTCACACCTTCAGCTCCATAAATGAAGAAAAGCCTTCTGGACTTGAATCTTTCTCTGTATAGATGGAAGATTACTATCACTGAGTAAAACATTTCCCTGTCCTTACAGTACTTCTCAGCCTAGGGAAATACACGTGGTGGGAGAAGAGTGAGATGTCATGGCAGGGAAGGGAAGGTGGTGGTATGTACAGGGAGTGTGAACCCTGTGGGTTTATCCTGTGGGGCAAATATTTCACCCCATAAGAACATGTCTGTGTGTCGCAAGACTGGTGGGAAAGAGAATTTAAATTTTAAATTCCCCTGAGCACTCAAAAGACAGATGAACAGAAATAGCAAGTGGAAATCAAGAATCTGCCTTTTGCTCAATTTTGCAATAAAAGATTTTATAGCGGAATCGACCAAGATGTAGATCAGAAGTAAGAATTTAACTCTGAGTCCTTTTTGCTTCCCAAGATTCAAATGCTGCTCTTTAGTATTAATAACCTTTTGGAACGAGTTGATTTTCCATGGTTATCTCTTTCACAATGGACAGTTTCATTTGCAGAGTCAACACAAGTCAGTGATACATGAAGAACCCATGCTAGAAAAAGTATTTTACAAAACACAGTGACATGTTCTTGCCTGTCCTGTCTGAATGTATGTTATCAGTTTGCTTCCTGAGTGTCTATGATATCTTTGGATTTTCTAACTATGCATTAACAATCTAGACAAACCCTGTGTCCTTTTGTCTTTCAGGTGCTGATTTTTTCCTGGTAGTCTTAATCTCATTATTATTTACTCACTTGTATTTCTTTAACAGTAAATTCTGATCTATTTGCTAACTGAAATTAGGTGATGTATGGTTATAAAGTATAATAAGTTGAGAGATTTTATGTCCTACATGAAGAATTATTATAGCACCTCTATATCCTATAAGTTCATCTTTGACCGTTATTGTTACTGTAATTAATACTTTTAAAGATTCTGGTTTATTTGCATTTACTACTGCCATAAGGCAGCATTGAAAAGCAAGCTTTCTATTATTTTTCCAACACAGTTGTGCTGCATTGATGCCTCCCTGTGATAGCTAGGAAAGTTACTGTTCAGCATTTTGTCAGTGTTCTATTTCACAATACTTCAGCATCTACCCAACCTTGTTTTACTGGCCGTCAACCCTTCCCCAATAACATACCTCCTAATTCTTTCAGCCAAAGTTCCTGACCCACCAGCTACTTTAACTTATTTTTATAAAGACTAAACCTGAACTGTTAGGATGGTCTCTAGTGCCATATGTTGTTCAAGACTTTTTCTCTGACAGTACTTGAAATGGAAGTACAAATGCTAAGCATGTAGACTCTTCCTGAAGTACTTCCCTGAGATAATTGTTCCCTTATAGAACCCTGTGTTTCATAATTGCATTTTGAAATGATTTGGTAAAATTTTTCAGGAAATGCAGAAGGCCTAATGTAGCTTTATTGCATAGGAGCTCAGTCTGTTGTCCATAATAGGAGTTTCGATTTATGGGCAAAAATGTTCTTAATGACACATATGATTTCAGCATACACATTTGCTTTTGATTAAACTCTGTAACACATTGGTACACCCATGTAGAACTGACATTTGTCTTTATGAATCTCATGTAAAATGACACTTTGAGTCATGCATAAGGAATTTACAAGAAGAACATGACAAAACAATGTCCTTTTTGTGAATAGAGCCCATATTGTAAGCTTTTATTGCTTTACCAGTAATACATAATTAAATATGTCTACAAAGTCTGGCTTTGATCCTGGGGCTTTCTTCCCTGGGTTTAAGCTAGATACAGTTCCTGTATCCATGATACGACTACATAGTAGGTAAGGTTTATGCCCAGCCTGTACTTTTAAAATCAACTCTCTTGTGAATTCATTGTTCTCTAAACATAATCCCAAAGAACAGTTTAAAGCTACAATGACATTAAGATTTCAAGTCAAAAGGTCTAAAAAGAGATTAAGAATGGAACATGATCACAGATGGAGGGCACAGACAGGACACAGCAGCTGCCAGCTGTTAAGAGTCGGTGTGTCCCATGGAGCACGTTCTGGCACAGCCAGGCTGAGGTACCTGCTCAGAACCACCAAAGCAACTTTGCTCCAGGGGTTCCTCCATTCACACCACAGTTGAAACTCATCCCCAGGATGGTTGTGGAAAAGCTGGAATTTTGTAGAAATAGAGTGGAGGATTTATTAAAAATTAATTTTGAATCTTCATGCCTTCCATGTCACTGCTTTGCCATATACTTTTTAGACAAAAAAATTGTTAATAGCTGATAGTTGTATTTGTTTTAGCTTGTCCTGAGCAATGTCCACTTAAAAATAATATAGGGCAAATGAGAAAAATTTTGATAGAAAGCAACTAATTGTATTTTTCCACGGTGAGATACAGTTTGATTTTCAGAGGTATTCAGCATCTGGAATTTCCTTCATAAAACTTCTGAAGGAAATAAATACCTATTTATGTTATTGACAAAATTTAGTCTCCAGTGCCTCTATTATATTTTGCCTCATAATATTTACTTTCTAAGGCTAACTGATTATTGCTATTCAATTCAGACTTCTTGAGCAATTAATGTCACTTGGAAAATATTGAGGTACCTGCATGTGGAACCTGATCCTCACACATTCACTGACTGCAGGTATTTTGCAGTATTTGGTCCGAATTCCCTGTTTTGCAAATATTTATGGTAGGGCAGGCAAGAGAGCAAACAGAAGAAAGAATTCAAATGCTGCCAAGGAGAACTGGTCCAAGTACTAGAACATCTGAAAAATCCTATCTCATACTTTCAAGGCTGCATTGTCTTATTTCTGCTCTTAGAGACAGCCAGACTGTGAATGGCAAGGTGGGGAATAGGAAAGGCATTGGAAGCAAAACTGAATGAGAGAGACATTTCCAACACCACTGAGATATTTGCATCAAATGGAGACATTTCTGTATTGTAGAGCTGTTTTTCTCCATTGGTTGGATGGACAGGAAGAACCAGAGGCTGGGAAATTCAGAAGTACCATCAGAGGCAAACTGATGAGTGTTCATAGCTCTCTTTCCCTTCTGGGGACAGTGTGACAGATCTTAAGACTCCTCAGAGCAGTAGCCTCCTTGCAGAAAACCATTGCCAGCACGGCCGCTTTGTACCGCAGGAAATTCAAGAGTGTTGGATGGTGTTAGTAAAACTTCCATTTGTTTTCATGTTCAGGGTTCAATGCTGAGTTTATTCCATTTTCAGGGCTGTTCTCTAATTTTCTCTGGAGAAACAACCCATGGCACCAACTCTATTGGTCTATGGCAAAAGCTAGAACCTAAAATGGTGTTGAAGGCTAAGAGGAAACACAAATGAACAAGTGAAAATTAATTCATGACTTCAGAAAAACACCTGAATTTGTGCAATTACCGCCATCAGACTCTCTGCATATGAGTTTTGATCTTCATTTTAAGTACTTCTCAGAGCTAATGTTTCCCACACCTCCTAGAAGATCTCACTGTCTGTTGTTCCTGATACTCAGACTTACACTGTCGACACCCAACCACCCTGTATCTGCCTTTGACCAATATATGAAAATTTTGACACCAGAAATTAAGCTCTCACATTAATGCAATTTATGCTGTTTTCTCCAAAGTAGAAAAATAAACCCCAGTCTTAAAACCTTCTGTCAGACAAACAACTTAAGACTAGCAGAGTTGTCCTTAAGTTTGGCATGTGCTTTTTTTCCAATTTGACCAATAAATATGCCTCTTATTTCACACATCCTGAGTGGCAATGTGCAAGGGCTAAGTGAATAATTTCTCTAGAGATCCATCTGCAGTGAACACAGTCCACCTTCACATGGCAGACCTGCTTGCTACACTGCATTGATATGTTTTTAGAGGTGCTTTGAATAAACTTTCCCCTTCCCCTGTTGCAACTGCTTGGAGCTGTAACTGTGAATCATGTGGATCGAGGTCGTGGGACTGAGACCTGGGATATTTGAATTTCCAAGCTCCCAGTCTCTGTGCAAACAGTATGGGACATGGAGGATGAGGGCATACGAATGCCTAAGGAGGACTTTTCGTGTGAGAAGATTGAGTGTGATGCCAAGAAGATTGCGTTACAAAAAAATCTGAAATCTTCATGGTTTCTCTCAAGTGGTGTCCTGGTAACCTATTCAAATTATAATGCTCAGTTTTTGCCCTTTACTGTTTTCCTTGTCATCTATATCAGATCTTCCAGATATAGTCAGAGCAAAACACTATAGCATGTAGTTCTCCCTCTTGACTGCATTTCTATACTTATTCTGTTTTCACATTCTTTTTATTTGTGCTTTATTTTATTGGATTTGCAGTGCTTTTAACTTTTAAAAATCCTCACAACAGGGATTTCCTGTTTATCACTCTTTTACTTGATGAACAAAATCCCTTGTATTACTGGTATAATAGGAAAACTTAAAATCTTTTGATGTTACAAGACAAACAGTACAAACCATGTGACCATTCTATTTTTAATAAATCCCCTTTACATAGTTTCTTAATTCTATAGGAAGTTGCACTTGGGGTTATTCCCTCTAATTCCCCAAGCAAGCAGATTGTATGTTGCAATGTCACCCTTTTTTTCAGTGTGTAGCTTCCTTTTTCAGCGTTTTACTTCAGTTTTACTTGGCCTGGATTCAAGAATGTTCTGATTTTAGCTTCTTTCTTATAATCATTACAGTCCCTACTGTATTGATAAACTTGTCAGCTCCTACAAAAACTGTAACAGTCTTCAGATCGGGCATTTCTTTTGCTAGGTGAGTATTTTCTTGAGTCCAGGGGATGCTGAGCTACTTACACCCCTCCTTCATTTCATCTGGGGAATTGTCTGTCTCTGTCATCATATTTTTCCCTTGGAGTTTAGGCACCATTGACACAAGTACTTTTTCTTTACCTTTTCCTGCATCAAATCCGTTACAGGACTTTCTTCATTTCAGAGCCTTTGTAGTTTCTCATAACTCTTGGTTCTCAGGTTCTGTGAAAAGGAGGCAGGATGCTGAAAGTTGACAATGAAGTTAGGGCTGACTTCTAATGTCTTTATATGTAGGTCATTTATTACTATTACTTTTAATTGAAGATATGTTTCCTCTTCTTAACATCTTACTATATTATGTACATAGAGTGGCCATGAAAAAAAAAAAAGTAATAGACTAAAATTTACCTGGAAAAAGGAAAAGCAACAGACTATTCAACTGAGAGATGTATTATGTAGTGAAAAGTACAAGATTTAAGACTAGTAGTATAAAAGAAGCTGCACATAAAGTTGTCTCCTTCCTTATAGAAATATGAGTCTACAAGCAGTGTGTATGACATCTTAACAGTAGCAATTGAAGCACATGCATGAAGGCTAAAATCACTTCCAGAAAGGCCATGGTTTTCCCAGAGGAAAATTTTGTTGCACTAATAGCTGGCACTTAAAATTAAGGACAGTTAAAAAAATATGGATAAAAAGCTGAATTAGTTATTTCATTAGGAATATTTATTTTGTAAAGATTGCAAACATACTTGTGATTTATCCTAGATAACTCACACTGAAACTAATAGCTAAGCCTTGATCTGGTATTTTGTGATAGAAAAAAAGAACTTTTCAGCTTAATTTGAGTGTGGGTATTTCAAAGCAGGTATTTGCAAACTCAGAAAAAAAGACCTTTTCATTAATCCATCATTTTGGAAACAGTCACACAAACCCACAACCACATACAAATACAAAAATCCTAATGGGACTATTTTTTTACTAAGCCTGTAATAGTTTACATTCACCTAATGGCCTGGGGTTATAAGCAAACTACTCAATTAGAGAATTTAGGCTGGTTGCCCACATATTTTAGAGCAAATTATCCCTTCTCAAATGCAGAACCCCCTATATAAAATGCCTAAACAGTATTTCCTGTTAAAAGAGCAAAAATACTATTCCCTAAATTCCCACCTTGAGTCTACAAAGTATTTCTCTTTACACTAGTGTAGCCATTTTATGGAGAAATATTTGTTTTTGCCTCACATACCTCAATCTAGACCCTTTTGTTGGAATGTTTTTAACCTACCAAGCAGCTAAAAATGCTTATGCAACTTTTTTTTTTTTCTTTCCCCAGAGTAAGATTTTAAAGAGTAGTTTCCCACCCTCCTTATTGGTGATACTGGAACACAGTGGTCTTCTGAAGGCCTAGCATTTTGAAGCTTCCAGTATAACAGATCTTCCTCTTCTAAGGGCATTCTGAATTTGATTTATCTTTCAGCAATCACTATTTCTTTTGCTTCATTTTTACTTTTAAAGAGAGGTTGATGCTTTCAACCTATAAACACCCATCAAAAGTTCCTCACCCTGTTATGCTGACCTGCTGCTCTTAATTGTATGCAGCTGGGTGGATCATTGAATTCTCATTTCAAAGACAGAGATTTAAAAAATACAATTAATTAGATATCAGCTCCTCATAACATACCCATTTCTGATGCATAGATAAGTGGTTTTCCTCGTGTGCTGGGAATTAAAGCCTCTCTTGTAGTGTTTGATCACAGCAGGGCAAGTCCAGCTCAGGCCCAAATTGGGTAACCAGTGCCATGGGTCTGACGGAACCAGTCTGGTTTTGGGGCTATGGATGAGGGGGTTTCAACCTCTGTTAACCCTATTTCTCCTGGGTGTTCTCATAGTTATGCAAAACGACTTTCTGGGAGATGTAGCATGAGCTGAAGGAACTGCTGGTTGGTGGACATGTAAGCAGATGAGACACAGACCCTTTTGGAAATGAAAATATTTTCTATACGTGCCATGAATGCTGTCACAACTACGAGCACCAGCAAAGCGCCCTTTCTCTTGTTTGAGATCTGGGGTAAAGAATGAGGGTGGCAGCTCTTACTAGAGGATCTTTCTGAAACTTAGAAAGGCTTGGTCCATGATTCCAATCAAGACAGAAACCCTGTCCTCTACCACAGAGGTTGTAGATGTGCTTGCACAAAATTCTACTGAAGTCAAAGAGCTGTTCTCAGTTCATCTAAAGACAAAATTTAGCTCAAAATGTGAAAATGTATGCAATCTGATGTAAGTTAATTGTTGTTCCATTGCCTTTCAACAAAGCAATGAAATAGTGAGGAAAGTTCTGAATGTCCAAAGGTAGACTTCACAGCAGAGTCTTCCATTTTTGACATGTTTACCATTTTTCAGCTCCAAGTGCCTCCATGTAATGCTTCAGGTAGTCTACTTCTAAAAGTCAGAATCTATGGAATTTCTTCACCATGGCACTCAACACAAGCTGTTGCTCTGGAAGGCATGGGTGTTACAAAATTAGGTGGACAGGTCAATCTCCTAGACCAACGCACAGTTCAGACAATGCAGCAGCAGAGATAAATAGAATGCCATCTTTGAGCTCTGCTAGTCTTCAAACACTCTGAATGAAGGGCAGGAGTTGAAAGAATAGATTAAAATTGTCAAATAATGAAGGAGATGTGTGCCATGGAACTACCAGGTTTCAGTCCTGCATGAGGTGTGGACCCCTACCACTGTGTAGAACCCGAGTAAGTTCCGGGGGAGTATGCAGATAAAATAGCCCACTAAGACTGATGAAGGATTAGGGTATAATTTCATGCAACACTCAAAGAATAGAGAAAACATAATTTCTAAATTGAGGAAAGCATAGGTTAAAGAGCAAAAGATGATGCCAGTGTAATAAAAGCAGTTAAGTATAGTGTGAAAAAGCAAAGAATTATTACAGATATATAGAAATTATTATATAACATCAATATTACGGATAGACATGATTTAATTAGTTAATGCACTTTCTTTTTTTCTCCTAAAGCAGTGTCTTCAGGAGAATTTTAAAGTCAGTAGGCTGTAGGTGGCTATTCCACGAGCAGGCGGTTCCTTCTTTTAGAGAAATCAACAACAGCTATATTGGTAGGGAATCACACGCTCAAGAAAATTCTTAATATCACCACTAAAACAAAAGGCAAATATACTTAATTTTCTCTAATGGGCTCATTAAGCAGAATTTCTTCTAATAAAATGGAATTTCCTTACTAAGAATACGGTAAATTATTTTCAAAGCAAAGAATAATATCAAAGGAATATGTGACTATTTTAGGACTCAGGATCAGACCAGAAATTCTGGAGCAAACTGGGCAAAACCAAAATGCCCAATCTCTCCGTGTGATAGAATTTGATTAAGTTTTACTGGCTTTTTACTACAATTTCCAATTTGACAGGCCCTACTAAAGCTAAAATTGAACTTCTCATACAAAGCTTATGTGGTTATGTTTGTTATTAGCATTGTCTTCCCCAGAGATATTTGGATTTTGTTTAACTGAAAAATAAACAAGTTAAATGCTGAATTGCCTGGCTAAGACAGTTA
Source organism: Origma solitaria (assembly GCA_013397895.1). NCBI lineage: Eukaryota > Metazoa > Chordata > Aves > Passeriformes > Acanthizidae > Origma > Origma solitaria. The sequence continues at coordinate 3,651,314 of VZRL01004526.1, read as the reverse complement.
TATGATGTGGTCTTTTCCTTTCATTATAAAGATTGTGAGTTTTGGGATTCATGTTTAGGAGTTTGTGGTTACTTTACTTTAAATCTAATACCATGGACATATAACATTTTTGTTCAATGTTCTGCTTTTTTCGTATAAAGTTCTGTGTCCTGGCCAATTTATGGCCAGACTTATCCAATAAACAAGTTTGTAGGAATGCATTTATAGATTGTTAGAAATATGTGTGGTGCCTGCACTTTTCTCAGCAATAATGCAATGACTTATTCTGACTCTTAATTTTAAGCTCTATTGTAACAAAAAAAGAAAATAATTTACATACCTCAGAAGTTATTTTCCTAAAAATTAGAAAAAAATTGGAAGATTCATAGGTCAAGAATAAAAAAATACATAGCAACTATGAATGAATTCCTCTGCTCTTGACATTTAAAGCCCTTGATTTTCAAAGGTTAGACAATTAGCACTTGCTGAAAATCAAATCCCTTGCAGTTTCTCACCTGAAGCCTTTCTGAAAATTTTCTTGGTAAATCAAAGAGCAAGCAAACAAGACAAATAGAAAAGCCTATTATTTGTCAATGCATATATCAGAGAGGTATAATTTAGTACATTACGAATAGAAGAGGGATAATTGTGCTGTGGAAGCTCCCAGGAATCCTAGGATCTAATTTGCTTGCCATAGGTCATCCAAGCATAAAACTGAGATGGCACCTTACTGTTTATATCTTGCATACAGGGAAAGAAACAAAAAGCATCCATTAAGAAGGCATCAATAAAGCAATACTATTTCATTAGCAATGTGCCAAATATTATTTTTCACAGGTCTTCTCAGTGCATTACAGTGTTAGAACTTCTGTGAAAGTAAAGGGAGGTTGCAATCTTTTGAAGAACAAGTTGCTAGCTAACAATGAGAGTAACTAAGTTTTCATTGTAGTTTAGGTTAATAGGTTTGAGATTAGCACCTATCTGTCTGAAAGTGAAGATAATGAAATGAATGTGTAAAACTACTATTCTTTATAAAGAATTTAAGTCACTGACAAACGTATAATGCGTTACAGTATTTTTTTCTGATTTGCTATTTTTTCTGATCTAGCATTGATAAATGTATATCACTAACAAAGATACATATTTCACCATAAAACAAAAGTCCTAGGCTTCACTACATGACATTTATATTTTCTAGTAACTTTTTTTATTCTCAACAAGAGTTAATTTGATGTGCTGCTTCTGCTGGAAAAATGAGCCTTTCCTCATGCATTTTATTCTGGTTTGCTTTGGCTAAACCCCTTAAGTTTTATTTCAAATTTTTCTCTTTCCCCACATCTCGTCTGCATTTTACCTGAAACTCATTAGACCTTTATCATAGGCCTTGCTGTTCACTGGTTGATTATGGGCCCATTGGTTGATTATGGGTCAGTTTACAACTGGAATATGGAGAGTACCCTAAGAATGTGCAATGAAACCCCAACACATTGCTCTGAAATGCCACTTTCCAGTTGTGTTTTTAAAATTCAAGGCACATTAATTTTATCTAAGTACCTCTATGAAGCCAAAGTGGGCTTGGAATGATTTTGAATAACTTAATTTGAAGTTATTGGAGTGATTACAGTAGAAGTTCTGCTTTTTGTCCAACTTTTAGATGAATTTAATGAAATAAATTTATTTTGAGAAAGGGAATATTTTTGACATCCTTCTAATATAATTCATTCAAGCTTTGTTTCAGACATTTATTAGTATGACATACTATGAAGAAATCATCTTGCCTGGGAGTTTTGCACGTGACAGGACCATAATTTCAGATCTTAAATTATCTAAACTTGAGGCAGTAATAGTTGTAGTAAAGGATACTCAGTAGCTGCAATATGTTCAAAAATTCTGAACACTTTCAAATTCCACATTATTTGAAAACTTATTTGAAAATCACATGTGAAAAGACTAGCAGAGTTTATACCATTAAATATGAGCACAAAGCAACTGTTCATTGTCCTTCAGCTTGCAAGATATATATTTGCTTTCAAGGGGAGCTCTAATATTTGTCATCTTTAACTGAATGAAATCACAGATACTTTTACATGTGGATTTTATTAAAAGAATTGGTTTATAAGCCTGCTCTTTAACATGATTATATGAATTACGAACTGTGATTTTATTTCTTTTATAATCTCTGTAGAGCTTGCCATTACTTTTACATGTCTGTGTCTGGCATTATGGACCTTTGAAATTGTGCCAGAAATATTTATTGTCCTATTTCTGGCATTCTGGGACTCTTGGTTCCGTTTGGTTTCCAACCAGAACAAGGCTTATTAGCAGATCCAGTTCTTCATACTTTACTGAAAACAATTTTATATGTAAATTTAATACTTCATGGAAGTAAGCTCTTGTAACAATCAGGAGTATGTATGAAATGCATTTAATGTAGGTAATGTTCTATCTACCATTTGAGCAGTTATCAAAAGCAAAATATATGTACTAATTAGAACTTTCCTTCTCATTGCCTGTCTCCTCCAGCTTGACTAATAAGAAAGCATTAAAATGCAGTCAGGTTGAGCAGAAATGGGACTCTTCCCACCCGTGCCTGTGCTGTGCACGCACACACAGTGCCCTGGAAGGAAGGCTTGCTGCAGTAACAACAGCACATTCTCATTCACCCCTTGAATCACATGTACTTGGTTCCAAATTCCATTATTCTTAATCAAGTAAAAATCCTCTTAAGGTCAACAGAAGTTTCATTCCAATTACTTCATAATTTGGCCCTCATTTTGTTGGGGTAGTTTCAACTTTGCCCAGTAGGCACAACCATATTAAAACGGCTTTTGGAAAGTATTCTTTATTTTATTTAGCTCAAGGAAATAGATGATAATAAAATTTAAGGATGTACTTATGTGTTTATTGAATAGGAGGAATCCTAGGAGTTGGATCAGAACCCTAATTTGTTTAAAGAGCAAATTGCTCCAGGAAGCAATTTGTATGTATGTAACTGACTAAGGTATTAGTACAGCTCAAATACTTTTAGTGAGAATAATTATGTTTTCATTTGGAAACTAGAGAAAACTGACTTAGCTTTTTTTTTTTTTTACAGAACATTGAGTTATTGTTTATATAGTAATTTTTATAACTATAAACATAAATTACTCATTATAGCCATTAAAGGGTCAGAAGCTTGAAGTCATGCCCATCAGGGAAGTGTATGTACTTAAATGTATGTAATAACTGTTTGTAAAATTTCATACATGATTTGAAGCATGACAACTCAAACAGAGGCAGAACCATCTTTCTGCTTCTCATGTGACAATTTCACACTAGGCGTCTTCTGTTTTTTCATGAGATCTTTATGACAGAACACATCCATTCCAGTATTTTGTAAGAAATCACTTTCCTGATTCATTGTGTCACAAAAATAATCCAAAGTTTAACCATGTTCCTAAACATATTGTTAGAGATGTATAGTACTCAAATTAAGAAGAGCATCTCATTTCTGCTTTAAACTTGACTGTCTTTCAAGTATAGAAAAGTTCTTGTTTCAGGGTATCAAACAAGAGGTTTAAGACACAAAGATTTTTATTTATTTATTTAATTAACTAATTTAAAGCCATTAAATATTCACATTTGTGACAGAACAATAATCAGTAAAATAACCATAGAAATAATAACAGTAACAATTGCAATAAGAAATAACTACATATTTATTAATTAATAGCTATGTAACAATAGCAACAGTGACAGCAACAATGACAGCTGCCATGGCAGTAACGAAAGTAAGTAGTAGTAATAACAGTAATATTATTAATCAAAAGCAAAGATCTTAGCCACAACAAGAATACTTTATGGACTGGAAAGTTGATCTTGGCTTTTTCTGATGACTGTATGCAACTGCTAAGAGATTTTTATATGAGCCTGTCACTTGAAATTATATCTTTTTACCTGATGGATTAAATATTTCTTTTTAAGGTAGTAATTTTTTGGCAAGAGTCAGATGCAAAGAACTTAATGAAAGTGATGGAGCATTCAAATGCCCTACATAATAAAATACCAAAATGCTCAGGGAACTGGAGGCAACTGTAAGAATACAGACATCTGACACTCTAAATACTACAGCTGGATCAGCATATCAAAAGAAGTATATACTATTACATTTGAAAAATTGAATCAAAACTATGTTATCTTTCACAGTGCTCTCGTTGCAGAACACATTTTTAAAGCACATCTTGTCAAAATGTGTCACTGAAGTCACCCGCCTCAGGGGTCTCACCTTTTTTGTATGCTCTGAAATTATTTGCATGTCATTTTGAATGGAACCAAGAGTCCCAGAATGCCAGAAATAGGACAATAAATATTTCTGGCACAATTTCAAAGGTGCGTAATTAAACACAACATATTTGGTTGATCCAATTTCAAGCTTTCTTGCAGTTACTAGTTTATATCTGCCTTCAGGCCTCAACTCTTTCTACCTCAGCATTTCCCTCTACTAGGGCTCTATCTGTCCCTTGTAACATTAACAATTTTCTCTAGCTTTTTTCACAGTCCCAGTCCTAACTGGAACTTGCAAAAAAACAAGACAAGAAAGTAGTCTGGAGTCATCACAATCAGTCACATCAGTTAAGAGCTAAGCACAGGCTTTGATACAACTTTTATTACAGATATGCCCTCACAAAAATTATTAATTACATATGTATTTTCTTGCATTGGTGAAAAAGAATTTCTTCCTATATTACTTTACCAAATATATTATAAATAAAATACAAATATAAAACATAAATAAACATAATTATATTTTTTTCACAAAGCTGAATTACATAGGACATGAAAAAATGTGTATTAGTTACCATGTGTATGTCATTTATGAAATATCAGCAAGCACTCATTCTGTTCAAGATGCACAGAAAACAGATCCCAGGCCTTGAGACACATGGTCCATTGTTGACCAGATTAAATTTTGGTGTCCACTAACAGCACTGGCTGTGTTACCTTCAGCTAAAAATGGGATGTCAGGACGCTGCAGCTACCCAGATAGCATTTTCCAAATTATGTACAGACCCATATACTTAATTAGACAAACAAATTGGACTACTAGGCTACATATATTGCTAAAGTACAGGAATGCTACAAATGTTACCATGGAAAAGCTCTTCTCAATAGCAGTCTTACAGTGCGAGACCAAAACATTTTAAAAGTAGTTTATTGTTTGATTTTTAAAATAAGTTGAATGTTCAGTGTTCTGCATATGGAGGGACTGAAAGTGCTAAATGCTGTCTGCGATACTGGGGAAAATTCTGAAGACATACTCTGCTGCTAGAGAGGTTATGCAAAGTCGGGTTAAAAACTAATCCCGCTGATAATGAAGGATTTTGAAGGGAATCTATTTAAGAGTTTTAAATACTCTGTAGGGGGCAGTTTTGAACCAGATTAACGAAAATTTTAAGCTGTCTGATTCGAAGTTACGTTTTTATACTCAGTTTTATTATCCTCAGCAGCTACATGGGCATAATTTCTTTTTTTGGTAGATCTTGGTTCTTAAGCAAACAGGGAGCTGCATGATGTTGTATAACATCACCAATCTGAGGGGCTTATCTGCATGTAAAGTTCAGTAATAGTAGCTAACAATACTTTTAAAAAACTACCAGTTAGATAGATTCATAACTGAATAGCAGTGATTAGAACTTCATGGTGGAGGTCATCATAAAAACCAGCTCTGCAAAAGGCCCCAAGGACACAAGCAGAGTTTAGGATCTCCTTCACAATTCTGGTTCAGCCCTGAATCAGGGCTCAATTCTGTTGTGACTTGAAAGTATTTATAACAATTCGGGGGGGGGAGGGAGGGGGGAAGCAAAATAAGCAGCAGCTTCTTGGAGACACTAGTATTGCCTGTGGCATTTTCAAATGCCTTTAAACATGGTATAATCATTATTTGCATTTATTTTAAGTGGATATGATGGTAGACCATGAAAAAAGATGTCAGCACACCTAAATGTGTTAGCTTAAATACGGAAATTTAAATCAGCCTCTCTCCAGCAACACACCACTTTGAAGTATCAAAGTCAGAAGTGGATTATAGCTGTATTTGATCCAAAACAAAAAAGAGAGATATCTTCTCAGATAACAGAGTGGTAGTTACTGTTACAAGGATTTAAGTAGAAGTGGCTCTAGAGTGTAAATTGAAGAGAAGGAGAGGCTCAGTCATTGAGTCTTTTTTCCACTTGGAGAGGAAGAAACAGTCTAGGCCTCAATGAGAAAAATAAAGCTGTTAATGTAGGTGACCTTTGTAATTGATAGCAGTGCTTCCAGTATAGCCATTTACTCTCCATTGACGCTATTATTTTCATTTGAATGAAGTTTCTTGAAGGGGGTTCTACAGCAAGATTCACAGCTGAAGTTGTTACTTTAGCTGATACTGTAACTAGGTGATCCTGTAGAGCAGCAAGAGTCACAATGAACACTGGCAGGAACTAAAAGGATCAACCTCCCAATGTCCAAACTAAGAATGAATGCTTGGCAGATGATCAGACTCAGCTACTTAAAGCTTGAAGCAGATCGTGTTGCCTGGACAGATGGTGGGATATACTTTTTGTCCTCTTCTGGCCTAAAAGCTTTGCCTACTCTGCTTGAGTTTGAATTATTTTTAAATTTGATGTACAAGGTCTGGCTGGGCTAAAGTTAATTTTCTTCACAGCAGCCCACATGCTTCTGTGTTTTGTATTCTGTGACTAAAACAGCACTATGGCACAGCAATGTTTGGGCCATTTCTGAACAGGACTTGCACAGAATTGAGGCTTTACCTTTCTCATACTCTATTGCCTTAGAGAGTAAGCTGGAGGTAGGCAAGAATGTTGGGAGGGGACACAGGCAGGACAGCAGACCCAAACCAGCCAAGGGGACCAGCCGTACCATCATGTAATGTCATGCTCAGCAATAAAACTGGGATTGCAGAATAAGATAGTGGGGGGTTTTGACATCCAGGATCGACAATTGCTTTAAGACTTACTAGGCATCAGTCTGCTTATGGGAGGTGGTTAGTTATTTCCATTGCATCACTTTTTTTTTCATTCACGTATTAAGCTTTCCTTTAACCCAACCCATGAGCTCTCTGATTTTCCTGGTATCTCCCCCATGTTCCTGAGGGGGAAGGAGAAGAAGATTGTGTTGGTATTTACCTGCTGACCAGGGTGAACCTACCACAACTGGAAAAAACCCCAACCTTTATAGACTGTATTATGATGCACTGCTACATACGAGTTCAACAATGCGGGTGTCAGCTGAAGGGGTACAGCTCTTGCATAGGAATTTCTACTACAAGACTCTCTGAAGGACTTTCTTCCACATCTACGCACATGCACCCACTTGTGTTACTGGAGCGGTAAAACTTTTGAATAGGGCATGTCGGAAGGATAGTGCAAACAGAGCAAGTATTTATTCTCTGCTCCTGCGTCCTCTTGGCCTGAGGCAAGGGATGGGTGCCAGAGACGTAAGAAAGCTGATGAAAGCAAAGCACCAAGGGAGAGGACATTGTTATTACAATAGCGTGATTTAAAGAAATACAGAGCTCTCCTTCTCTCCAAAGATAATCAACACTTACAGACTGGAAGGAAGGGAACTGTGAGAGCAGCCCCTGCTGTGACCCTGAGGGGACTCCAGCGCCCGTCTGGGAGAACACACATGCAGCACGGCGCCTCTTTGTCAGCCCTGCTCCGCTGGCTTACCGCGGGCGTCAGGAGGCCTGCAAACCTCCACATGACAGTTTCACCCCCACGTTCCTCGGTTTTTGCGTTAAAACACCTTTATTTTCTGTAAACAGGGACCAGCGAGAGCTGCAGGACGACAGGCTCAGCATCCCTGGCCCCGCCGGCGGTGACCGCCTGCCGACACCCGCCCGCTTCGACTTGGCTAGGCAGAGCCGCCCGGGACACCGCGACGCCGCCCGGCCAGGCCCCGAGGCGCGGCAGGAGCGGCGCACGGGCACGGCAGCCACGGTCCGGCCGGGTCCGATACGGTACAGGACGGAGCGCTGCGATCACGCCGGCAGCAGAGCCGAGCACAATGCAGCCCCACACAGCCCAACGCCGCCGCGGCCGCCGCCCGCCCCACAGCGCGGCCAGGCCCCTCCCCTCTCCGCGCGCCCCG
>VZRL01004526.1:3587065-3642915 GCA_013397895.1 Origma solitaria | reverse complement strand
TGGCGGCGCCGTGCGGCTGTCCCGGCTGGCGGGCCGAGGAGCCGGGGGCTAGCGCTGACCTCTGCCAACGCCCTCCGTGCCCGTGCGGCCCGGCCGCTGGCGGCCCCTCGCGCGGCCTGCCAGGGGTTGGGTTTCAAAAAGGAGCGCCTGGCCCACCTGCTTCTCGCTCCATCGCTGTGCAGCCCGTGTGGGAGCTAATTTGCCTTTTCAATTAAGGCTCTGGCAAGCATGGGACCTCTGTAGGATGCTTCCAGAGAGAAACAGGTGAAAATGAAGTTTAAATGGAAAAAAGTTCAGTATTTTCTTGTAACTCAGGCGTCCTAGGACAGGCTAGCAGTAGGTGGTGGGTGATGCTTCTGGTTTGGTTTTGCTTGTTTCCTTGTTCACGGCACACAGCTGGGGAAACTTTTTATGGTCCCAGTGGAAGTTCCTGAGGTTAGCAAATTGTGAGAGAACTGTGAGCAGAACTGGAGATTCAGTTTGAATGGTAGTACTTGTGTCCTTTGTATATGGTAAATATCTAAAAATATTTGCATAAAATGAAGTCACTAAATTTTCAAAAAACCCCTATTTAAAAAGTATTGCCCATTCCTTTAGGGGAAAGGATGTCTGCATGCAAGGCCTTGATTACAAGTTTCTAACTTCTTTTTTTTTTTTCTTTCACTATGTCTACTCTTGATGATATTCAGTCTTGAATTTCAGCATGTCAGTTATTAAAATTTACTTGGGAAATTGAGTTTTTGGAGAACTTCTAATCTTTAAAACATTAACAAGCCTGAAGAAATTTGAAACTGACTTGATAAAAGTGTAATGAGATCATGAAGCTATTTTCTCCACCTGGGTGGATGGGCGTGGATGACTTCATGGATTCATGCCTCTTTCAAAAGAGAAGGCTTTTCTGCTCTGGTCTCTTAGTCTGGCACTTCTCCTTTTTTGTAAATAACTTACATGTTTTGGGAGTAGAAGAGCGCTCTCAATATTTTTTTTGAGAGAATTAGGTAATAAAATTGGTTGTAGTGTTTTCTTAAGCTTCTCTATTCAGTGCTTTTAATGCTTCTGTTGTCTGTTTTAAGCCTAGGACATGTTGCAGCTATCTTACTTGTGTATTAAATCAGTGATAATGTGTGGAAATGAGTCCAATTGCAGTACTGCTTAGTCAGTGGAATGCACAGCTCTGTGCTAGAGTGCAGTCTTCAGAAAGGAAAAGTGCTGTGCAAGAATTTGTTGGTTAGAGCATGGGAAGGAAGCAACTTGTGGAAGATCTCTTGCCATGACTAGTAGGATATTTGTGGTAGGTATGTGGAGTGGCAAGGAAGGAGGAGAGTTTGAAGCAATTGAAGACAGTTTGTATTGTCATGTCAAAAAAAAGAGTGGGAAAGAAGGAAAACATCTGAGGCAGTCTATAGTAATCATAGAAAATTCTCCATCTCCTCACTGAGGATTCAGTGACTAAACTGTAAATGTGAATCTAGTGGCCCTAATCCCTTAATACCTCTTTGGTGAAGGGTTTTGGTAGTATTACTGACTTGCAGAGCAGCATCTGTAAAGCCTGTCATTATCATAGCTCTGTAAGATCACATGTATAGTGACACTTGTCAAACCTGTTTCTCTTCCAAGCATTTGCCAGATATTTGAAAAAACTTGTGTAGCGATAGCACTGTGAATGTGTTATTGATATAAGTCAGCATCACCAACAACTCATGGATAACTGACTCCCAAAAGATCCTGTAACACTTCTAGTGCAGAGGTTCTCAAACTATGGCTTCAAGGAAAATGGCACACACAAAGGCCATGTGAGCATCTCTGTGTGTCTCTATGTCCACAACTGAGAGCTACCATTGCTCCTAACAGCAGTGACAGTGCTGGGGAAGTGAGCTAGAATTGGGAGCCTTGTGCTAGCTTTACAGACTTCTCAAGTGGCTATTTGACATGGTATCTTTATTACAAAATAATATGAAAGCTATCTATCTTTGGAGAAACATCTGGGAAGAAAGTGTCTGCTCAGTTCTACTGCAATACCCGCCATGCAAAAACTCACCTCTATCTGCGAAGTGACAATTGTGTAAAATTCTTGGTGTTAGATTGTGTGTTTGAAAAAAAACCTGCTGTTTTACTGAGGTGAGTTGCTACAGTAGTGATTATTTTGAGAATTTGTTATAGTCTGAAGGGTAATTGTACTTTTTCTGTATCTCACCCGTTTGTGCTACTAATTTGGCAGCAGCAGAGCTAATTTGCCTATCTGTTCTAGCTTCGTTTTTATGGTATTTCTGATACGTATTTCCTTATCTTTAAGGATTGGTTTCTGGAATCTTAGGGCCTATAGTTCTGAAATCCTTGGCTTTCTTAAAAGGTGATGAGGTTACCATACTACAATAGTGTTCATGCTAGTGAGCAGTGCACATCCTATACATATTAATTTGTTCTAAAAGTCTCAGACAATTTGAAAACAAAAATATATCTTTCCAGTTTCGGCCAAAGGTAACTTAATAAATAAGATAATGGTCACTTCCATTTCTGTCTAGCTAGATCAGTGCTTTGCTTTAACAAGTGTTACTGTTACATTCCAGAATGAAAAAAGTTTGAGCCCTGGTTGGGATTGAGCATTAGTTTACTGTCAGGGTTATTTTGAACTGGTTACTTTTTTGTTCAATAGGTAAAAAACTTACAAATTAAAAGACTGGAGAGAAATCTGCTGTCCTAAGGTTCAGAGTCAATCGATTCAACTACCTTCTGACGGAAAGTTGCTACAGTTTTTGTTCAGGAACTTAGACCCAGATAATCAGATTAGTGTTGTTCATGGGTTCCAGGTTTGTGTAGGGTGAGGTGAGCTGCTTTTGCTCCTTTGTGGCTGTTTGGAGTCATTTGTTGTGCTGATGCCTGGGTTGTGCATTGTGGGTTGTGCAGGGAAGACCTGCCAATGTACTGCTTCTCTATAGCAAATGAAATCTTTGAAACTGATTTTTTGAACTTAAACCTGATCATACAAAAGAACAGTAGTGCTATCCAGCACATTCTTGTTGATGAGAGTGATGCCCTAATCATTTCTGGTTTTTATTCTTCATGTATCTGTAACTTGGTGTAGTTCTGTGCTTCTTATAAAAGGCTAAAACCCTCTGTTCCCAGCATCATTTGCCAAAACAATTGCCTCTGAATAGAAATCCAAGGACATTCGTTGCCCTAGAGGCCGAAAATATGTAAACAGCAGTGAGCTGGCAGGGAGCGGGCCTGGGGTGGTTAACATCATCGCCTAAGGATGTGATAGGAGAATTAGGGGCCAATATGTTAATATGACAAAACTTATAAAAGATGAAGAGCTTGTGACCCAGCATCCATTTTTTGGGTGTAGCCTGAGGGGGCTTTGCTTGCCTGAACATACCTTGAAGGCCTAAATAAATTTGTCCACTTTTTACTCTTCTAACATGTCTTGCCCTCTGTTACAGGTAACCCTTGTTTTAGGCATCAAGAGCGTAAAAAGGAAGTAGATTTATTTGAGAAATTTTCTCATGAACAGAAGGATGTTGATGCTGAATGCCTACATTGACAGCTGAAAAGGAACACTGAATTATGCTTATAGGCAGCAGAGGAAATAACTGGAAATCAGTATCGTAAATAATCCTGCCCAATACTAAGTTTTTAAAATTGTTTTTGTGCTGGAGTATTTTGGTGGCACTTTTTGTAGTTATTTTGTGCCTGTGTTTTTGAGGACTCCCTTCTGTTTAAGTATTTCCAAAATAAAAACAGTTATGGCCACATCTGAGCTGATCAGCTCTCTTACAAGATGGCTTATGAATCAGAAAACTGGATTTAAAAATAACGTATAGGTAGATAGCTAGACATTGGCTTTATGCAATATTTTGATTTCTTAAGATGTTGCAATGAATTTGTGAATCTTTGATTATGTTATTAGATTGCTAAGTGCTTAATACTTTATTTCTAGCTGTGAATTCTTGTAGAAGAGTGATAGCTCTGCCAACCTTTGTCCACAATAGAAGATGGGTGGATTAATTTCAAGATGGAGGGTAAGTAAAATTGTGTAACAAGTAGTAATCTTTGGTCTAGAAGATGGGATTACCTAGGGCATGCTGACTATTGCTGCCTGAATATCAGTGCTGAACTTTTTCCCATGAGTATGTTACTTAAAAGTCCAGTAGTGAGATATCATGTCCAAAAGTATTCTTTGCTAAATCACTAAGCTGTGAAACTGTGCTCTTGTCCTTTATTTCCTTTGCAGTACCAGTCTGGTACTGGCTTGGTTAACTTAGAAAATACAGTTCTAACTCTTTCTGTAAATCTAAATACTTTGTGCTGCTTCATTGGGATAGCAACTGCAGCATCTGTGACTTGAAAGGTTGGTGACCTAGGTAAAAATGGATACATGCAGAATACATTTTTCTGTTTTAACAAATAGTTTGGTAGTTAGTTATCCCTGTACAAGTCTGTCTTCCTATCTACTTTTAGTGATTTGTATGTTATGGAGTGGTGTACTGAGTGTGAGGAAGAAGCGGCATGAGGTTTTTGATTACTCTCCTGGCAGGTGTGACTTGAGTCTAGGTTTGCCTTTGCTTAATAGTAACTGACTTGAGAGCTTTCCATACAAAAGTCCTTCAAAGGTGAAAGTTTAGGTGGAATGTCAGTTTTGTATAATAGAAACTCACTTTCAGGGTGATGCAGTGTGAGCTATGGTTTTTGAATTTGTGGAGTGAAGGGTAGGGAAAGATTGTGGATTGATAATTTTCAGAAATTAGGAAGACCTAGAAGAAATTAGGAACACCTAGAAGGTGTATTTCCAGTTGCTCCTATGGGGAATTTTACTGGCAATGACAACACTTAGTGCAGTTGCTTATGACCTATTTCCACCATGTGTCCTTGCATGGAGTGAATAGTAATAAAAAGCTGGAGTACTCAGATTAGGGCTTCCTCTGTATATTTGGTGTGTTTTGCCTACTTCCTCCACTCATCAGTTCTGTTCTTGTTTTTCTTTCCACCCACACATTCATTATTGCTGTACATGCATTATAGGTTTTCATCTTTTGTGATGTAGGAGAGGAGCCTTCAGATAAGTCATGTCAACTGTAAAACAATGATTCATTACAGTGCCTTCTATTTGTTGCTATTAAAGTAGGAAAACTTCTTACCTTTATGTAAAATAGATAGTTTATTCATCTACTGTGAATATGTTTTTTTGTTAGGAAACTGTTAATGTACAGTAATCCTCAAAATACCGACTTTTGAAAAGTGAGATTAATATCTTTGTTCTTTCCCTTGTAAGCAGGCAAAGCCTTCCACTGTAGAAGTTTTAGAAAAAATAGATAAGGTATGTGTTTACTTTTTGGTGTTTTGTTTTATTTTTGGTTAGAAATATACTTCCTCTTTGCTGGGCATGTATTTCTCTCACATTAGGTAAAATACTGTAATGATATTTTAAATTATTTTGGTAATTATTCCAGTAGTAGAGATTCTGCATTTCAGAGGAATTGTTATCTTTTTTCCCCTTACTGTTTAGTCATTTAAAAAATACCAATACTGTAAAATAGATAGTGAGAAACTACAGGGCAAATATTTATTTAGAGAGCCTGAAATTGGAATGAATATGAAGCTGCTTTAAATACACAATTCAATTATAACTAATGGTTAAAGTCCCATGTAATGGAAAATGTCACTAATGCAAAATTCCATTCATCAGGTTGATTAGAAAAGCTTCAGTGTATAGTTTTATGTGTAGAAGTTGTAAATGTGGTGGTAGTAAGGTCAGGGGCGGAATAACTGGATAGATGGTTCAGTAATCAATTGTGATTTTTCATGACATTTGTGACAGATGTCTGTACTCTGTGGGGAAATTAACTGGTTTGAAATATGCTGTTATTTTTGTTTTCCTTTTAATGAAAGTGTGAGTACTCCTGTTGTCACTTGAAATACAGTCAAAATGGTTAACATAGCAGAGCATTGCTCGATCCCTTATTGATATGCCAGAAGCATCATACAGATGTTCAGGATTTCACTCTTAATGTGAAAAAAGTACTGAAAGGAAAACATGTGAAATGATGGAGACATTTCAGCAATTCCCCATGTTAGTAGAAAAGTGTTAGGGGCATTTAAAATTCCACGGCTGCCTGATGAAAGTTTTAGAATGCAGAGTGTGGTTGTTAGTGCTTTATGTGATTGTAAAGACTGCCATTCATAAGATACTGGTGTTTTTCACTTGTCCCAAATATACTAATGCATTGCAAATGTGAAGAAGTGCTGATTTGTAACTTTTGCTACCAATTGCTAATAAGGTGCAAGTGGCCCATATCATAACCTTAATAGTGTGGTATATTTATGCTATGAAAGTTATCTTTGGGCAAATATTGTCATTTATCAAAAAGCTGCTTGACTTTTCTAATCAAGTATCAAATTGTTAGGGCTGATTTTAGCAAACATTTAAAGGCAGCTTAGTAAAATCACCTACTAATTTCACTAAAAAGGCTGAACCATGTTTATTTGCAGGAAATACAGACATTAGAAGAATTTAGAGAAAAAAATCAGAGGCTACAGAAACTATGGGTTGGAAGGCTTCTTCTCTACTCCTCACTTCTTTACCTTATCACTTGCTTAATTGTATATTTGTGGTGTCTTCCTGACGAATGGACAGCAAGGCTGACAATGACACTTCCATTTTTTGCATTTCCATTGATGTAAGTAAATATACCTTTTTTATTTTCTAACTGCTGTCTCTTTGATAAAAGGAGATGGAAAATACTTCTCAGCAGGGGTTTGGGTTTGCTTTGACAATCCTCAAGATGTCGTAGCTTGTTGAATTTTTTCTTCTGAAATAAATCCTAGTAGTTAGGTAGACTCTTTGTGGGGAATGTCTGTCATGGGTCTGGGTTTGGTGTAGAACTAAGTCTTATCATCAAAAGATGATAGCATCTAAAGTTACTTTGCTTATCAAAATTATACTGGGACTGGAGAGTTCTGTCTGAGCAGCTCCAAGGTAATGTAGTATAAGCACAAGAGCATTAGCTTGGGTTTTATTTTTACTGCAATTTGAAAAGTAACATTGCTATATGAAAGTAACCTAAGGTATGTCACCTATATGAAAAATGTAGTGTATAAAACTTGGGAAAAGTACAAGAATGAATGGAGATACTTACTTTTGTGCATTAGGTGACTGTTAACACAGAATTGATTTGAAAGGTCATCACCCTAAGTATGTTGAAGACTAGTTTTACGTAATTAGCTATTTTTCTGGAAAATCATTGACTGTTTTCTTCAACAAGAAAATACTCATTGGACTTCATTATATGTGAACTGGAGAAAGTATTACCTACATTTTTGTTCCACTGAGCTGATTGGCTGCTTATTGCTATGAGTGGCTTTTGTTTTCTAAGAAAGCTACTTTTCTCAAAGTAACATGATGGGCTCCCACCTCACTGAACAGCTGCTTCACTGCCTCCCCTTCCTCCAGACCATCAGTGAGGATAAGGCAGCCTCCTGAGCATCCTTCCTACTGATGGAGAGTGCAGTGCGTTTAGTAATTTGCTGAAAAGAACATCATAAGTACTTCTGTATTTGTACAGCACCCTTGTATTAAGGCATGGCTTGTAGGTGCCCTAGCTTTAGACTTGAAAGACAAAGTCAAGAGTAAATATTTAAGGCTTTACAAGTTTGATGAGCGTGGGTCAGCATAACATAACATGTGGAAAAAACCCCAACTTGAAGATGATTTTTATATGTCATACTGTGTTATGCATGATATACTTGTATGCTGCTGTTGTGGATTCCTGTGGAGAAGATACATGGGCAGCAGTATCTTGACTAGAAAGGGTTAATATAGAAATTAGAGCTGAAATTAATCTTTGGCAGTAATATGAATTTGTTCTTAAGGACAAGCATTTCAAAGTCTTCGTTGTTAGAGTGCGAGGCTTACTCATGCTGATAGGAAGGGCTTGTAAGGGAGGAAGTATTACCAGCCCCCTTTTGCATAGGTGTGTGTTAAAATTAGTGTAGAAATGAAAGCTTTTATTATTGAAGGTGATGGCTTCTAGTGCTGTGGTTTGAATTTACATGTTGGATTATTATTCTGTAATTTGTCTTCCAGTTCGGCTTGTTTTTCTCAAGATGGCTCTCTGTAAAATTCTGATTTAGATATCAGCTTACTAGCACTTAGAATCAGACTGTTGTTCTCTTATGACTTGCAACTGTTTATCAGATTTTTTTTCCTTAAGCTATTCCCCTTAAGCTTTTTTTGGCAGATATGAATGGCAAGCAGCTGCCAGCTTGTCTTTGTTCTTGGTCAAGAGGTGACTCCATGCTGAATGCCTGGCGCCACCCAGTAATAGCTCTAGAGATTTTTCAGCCCTAATCAAACTGGAGTATGTCTGCCTTTTCCAGCTTGCAGTCAGTCACCAACTTATTTCTGCCTTAGGTCAGTCCCTCAGGGTCTCAGCAAGTTACTAATGTTGGTAGAGCAAGTTAAGTTTTAGGAATATAACTTCACTAATTTTAAATGTATACTGAAATACCTGAAAAGTTGAAGAAATTTGTTAGCATGTTAGAAGGGTGCTCTTCTTGAACTGATTTTTATTTGAATTAGTTTTAATTTGCATGTTCTGATTTTCAGAGAAATGTGTTGTTTTTTTTGTGAAATTGGTCTGAAATGGTCTGTTATTAAATGATCTTGGATTTCTTAGAGGAAATGCTTTTTTATTTCATGATGCCCTACCATATTTAGAATACAGCTTTAGGTAGAAGACTATTAAGCATACATTAAAAAATAATGCTTTTGCCTGTGTAACAAGCTATTTAAGGCAATTTAAACCCTGTAGATATTTATTTCTTCTGGTACTTTATGAAGACACATTTTGTGTTGTGTGAGCAGATAAATCCATCTGTATTCTTAGATTAGTTATTATAGCACACCTTTGGACATGGAATAGTTAAACTTCTTTGTTTCTCTTACCTTGGATAGGTTGCTCTCAGATTCTGGTTGCCTCATCTAACTTGCCTAACTTGGGTTGTGTTGTTAATACTTGAAGGCATTTTTAACTGAGCAACCATTATATAAATACAGAAGAAGTTCTTAGGAATTAAGTCAAAACTCTGTTTGAAGTCTTAGAGCCTTTTTACTGCTTTCTAATGCACACTGTTAGTCAGATAGCCTTTCTAACCTTTAAGATTGTGTTTTTCTTAAATAAAACATTGCTAATTTAGGCTCTATTATTTAATTAACATTAGGAAGGTTTTGGATAAGGTGCTTGGAATAACTTGATGTATGAGGCTTGCCACTTGGCTTAGGCTGAATAACCTACCAGGAAACGTGTCAGGTTAATACTTACAAGCAATTCTAAGCTTTAAAACAAATGGAGTCCTGATGATTGCAGAGAGGCCTTTCAAATGTAAAATTGTCATAGATCAGTTTAACTTTATCTTGATATAAACTGCTCCAGCTCAGTCAGCTGAAACCCTATAGAAACTGAGTAGATGTAGAGCTCTCTAAAATCACCAGGACTCAGGTCAGTTATTTCTTCTTGGGAGAGCATTTGTGCAATAGCTGTATTCTCATGGTTTTCATTGGTACTGCATTCTTCTTATGAATCTCCTGGGCCTTAATTTTGGGCCTTAACTGGTAAGTTTCTTTTTTTGAATAAAATGCATTACAATTCTATCAAATAAGAAGTGATGACTATGTAATCTTTAGCTGAACATTTTTTAGCAAGTGGTGATGTTGTTGCTGCTGCCTTAGTGTTTCTGCCTTTAGTAACAGTTAATTTTAATAGAAAAGATAATTGTATTTGGAGCAATATTGATGTCTTGTTGACAAGATCCTAATTTAATTTTTAGTTTTTTATCTAAGTAGTGTTTGAATGTTTCTGTCCTTTGTATTTGCAAAATAAAATCTCATATGGTAAGTGTTCTCTTTGCTAAATGACTTCAGAAATGATTACTATAGTGTATTTTAATTAATATAATTATTCTTTCTCTTCTAAAGAATCTGGTGTATAAGAACACTGCTCATTTTTTTCTTTTCCAAACGGACAGAAAGGAATAGTAAGTATTTTTTTCCTTGTGTGATTTTTTGTTTGCTTGTTTGGTTTTTTAAAATTTTTATATAGAGCTAGTTGAGATTGATGCTCGCTATTATAATGTAAATGTTTTTGATCATTTGGCTTCCAGGAAGACAAAAGTAGCCTTTTAGTTGATACTGAAATGGGCAGTATTAGCTGAACGTTTTTAACCACATAGTTCATGAAAGAACAGGAAGGAAACTGCTTAATCGTTCACTTCCCTTATAAAATTGTGCTGACTTTCTCTTATCTTTGCATGTGTCAAAAGTGTAATTTTATAAAATATGGTGTAGAAGTGGGAGTGAAGGGAAAGGAAATATAAACAATACTAGTAATTCTCTTGATACTTGCCTCTCACAAATATTCCAGCAGTCTTAATCTGTTATCCTCATACAAAAGGGAAGAGATTTATAGCAGATGTGTCTAATTTATTTGTCAAGATAGCTTTCCTCCCCCAAGTTCTCCAAAGCATACTTATGTTTTCCTGAGTGGAAAAGGTATAAGCAGATGTTTTTCTGCCTTTTTGAGAGCTTAGAAAAATTGGAAGTCATGTAACAAAACTAAAAGTAATGGAGGTGTTCAAATATATAAAAAAAGTTGTTAAATTTTGCATTAGAATGAATCTGCATGCTGTTTAAAACCAGCATCTGTGGCACTTGTCTGCAGTAGTTAGAATTCATTTGAGACTTTCCTTGAAAGCAGTCCAGCCTGTAACAATATCTCATGGTGATGTGAGCAATAATACAGGAAAACCTCAATGTTGCACTGTGTTTTATGACTTGCAGAACAGCATGATGTATTTAATTTGTGACAGCTTACAAGTTAAACATCACTTTTAGAATTTTTCTTAAACTTAATGTTTGTATTTGATATGCAAGCACAGAACATACATTTTTATGTAGAAATAAAATTGTCCATATATTCTGTGGTGCTCTGAGATTCATTTCTAAGGTGAAAATCTATTTGCATTTCATGGCTGAATAAGAAAAAAAGCCCTGTGTTTTTCTAGTTTGCTTAAATGTCTTTATTGCTGTTTTGAACATACAAGCAAGTCTAGTGCTTTTGTTGAACCTGTGTTTGGAGGGTTTAGTAGATGATAGAACATGCCAAAAGGGATTATTTCTGTGTGGTTCCAGAGGATAAATATGAAGTGTTTTACCTCAAAGATAAAAGTTCTGTATTTGAAAAAGAAAAATCAAATGTGTGGTACAAAAGTTGAAGCAGTAAAACAGAAGAAAGTGTAGCTGAGAGAGCAAACTGGCAACTGAGTTGCTCAAAGCTAAGTTTGTGTTCGGGAATAAGTTAGTGTAACATACTGAGTCACTAGTAATAGTTATTGAATGCAATAAAGCGCTGTGCTGGATAACCAGTATACACCAGATTTGGGAGCAATGCTGTGCATGAAGAAAATTTGTATCCAGACTCTAGGAAAGGTGATGCAGAAAGATTATGGAATTTCAGGTTTTAGGAGTGGTCAGGCAAAACTCTTAAGGAAGATTTAGGCTGATCTGTCCCAAAGCGTGGAGAAAATAAATGAGGTATATTGCAGGTATTGACTTCTCTAGTATAAATTCTTTTTTTTCTGTAGGTTTAATTAAGATGAGATATATTGGTTTCTTGAGAGTACTTTGCAGTAATTGCCATTTGGCCATGTTTGAAGGGGCAGGTGTTCCATGAGTTTCTTGTTGAATACAGGAGGTGAAGTGATCAGAAAGAAACACCCACACTTTAAACTGATTGCATTGCTTTGTGGAAGGCTATGCCCAAAGATGCTCTAGGCATTTCTGTACCCAAAGCACATTCAGTTTCTTGAGCAACGATTAACAGTTGGCTTTATTCTGCTGTTTGTTTGGCTTCATGGTGTCACACTGCATTGCAGTACATTTGAAGCTGTTAATCTGTGTGGGGCAATGTGTGATACTGTGTTATAATATAAATGTAAAATTTGGTGAAGGGAGGTACCTTACTCATTTGAAGATACACACTTTCTGGAATTGTCCATTGTCTTTGGTCCAGCCCAGTACTAAATATGGTCTTTTTCCATGTCCTGTTTGTCTTAACAAATATGGATTGTTGTAGTTACCATTTTATTGCATAAATAATAACCTTTCAAATATGTGCATGCCAGTTTTAGTATTTTGCACATTTAATAAAGAGGTTTATTCGATCGAAATAGATTTCTGCATTCTAGAAAAGTTCAAGTCATTATTTGTTCCCTTAATTTCAAGTAACAGTTTTCCTGAAGTAACTTTGAATGGTACGGCATACTTATTTGTAAATAAAGATACAAAAAGAAGAGTATTTTGTTTGGTAGGTTTTGGTTTTGTGTCTTGTAGTTCTGTGAAGCTTTTTCTTTCTTTGAAACCTGAAAAATGGTTAAAAATAGGTATATTTTTACAGGAAGTAAGCTGCCAGTGCTTAGTAGAGCTAAGAAAGGGGGGAAAGGACAGTTTATAGTTAAAACCTTGCTGTGCAGGAGGTATAGAAAGCTAATTTGTTGAGAGAGTATCTTCTGTATTAGGAGGGTTTATTACGGTGAGTTTTCCATGAACATCAAGCTCCAAACACTGAATTTCAGGAAAATCCCACATGCATTTATTTGGCCTTTCTTCTTTCTCTTGCTCTTAGAGAGGTTAGGTGCTGTGCCTGCTTGTTGTAGCAGTCCCTTAACATTTAGTAGTGAAACGACCTTCTGGTAGCTGTTCTTACAAAACTGTAGTCTGAAAGTATAGAAAGGGAGAAATAGATTGAGCTTTGAAGTGTGGGATTGACCTGGCATTTGAAACTAGTATGTGTTAAGTGGTTTATGTGAAATACTGTAGCCAGTAAATCTGGTACTCAGATATATTAATGCTTAGACCTCTCCAG
The DNA here is from genome assembly GCA_013397895.1 of Origma solitaria. Classification (NCBI taxonomy): domain Eukaryota; kingdom Metazoa; phylum Chordata; class Aves; order Passeriformes; family Acanthizidae; genus Origma; species Origma solitaria. Next base: position 3,630,001 of record VZRL01004526.1, on the reverse strand, counting down.
CTTTTTTCTGTATTTTGACTCACAAGATTAAATGTATTTGGTCCATTGTTGCACCAGTTTTAATGTAGGTCAGAGCAGGGCACTGGCTAGAATTGGTTTGCTTAATGAGGAAATGGTACATAAAATTTTTTAATAGTTATAACTGTAAAGTGATAGCAGTGGGCTATAATTTATAAGTGATTTCAGCATTTTAAGTGATTTATTTTCACATAAAAAGTAGTTATTTTATACAAAGTTTACTGATGTTTAGAGTTGGTAGTGGTCAGTGCATAATTTTTCCTGATCTCACAGGGTGAAGTCAGTTTAGAGTGTGCTGAAATTATCTCTAATTTATATTTGAAAACTAATGTATAATGTCCTTCTTTTAGATGATGCGCTGGAAGATTTAAAATCTCAAAAGAAAAAAATAGTAAGTAAAACTTCAAGAAAAGATGGGTTGTTATGGTCCGTTAAAACTGGTGTATGCATCAACACTTAATCTCAGTAAGACAAATTTGGAATGGAAAAGGTTCCAAATCTTGGACAACTTGCTCTCTTTACAAAGTTTGTAGCACTGAAAGCTGTTTCCTCTCTGTTTAATCACTCCATAAGGAAGCTAGCTCTTTTCTTACATTGTTGGTTTCACCTGCCTTGAAAGGCAAAACTTAAAAACCACCACCACCAAAACCTAAACACTCCCTGCCCCCTAACCCTACCCTATAGAAGCAACTCCTCCTTCTTCCAAAAACTCCAAAAATTGTATTGTGAGGCTTTGTGATTAATGAGTTTCCCAAACTATTCACCTTATATTTTCTGCATTTTGCCATGGTAGGTAAATTAATAGAAAACCCACAATAAGGGTACCAAAAATGAGTTGGGTGAAAGTCAGGTATTATGTAATGGTTTGTGTTTTATTACTATTAAAATGTAGATGTAAAAAAGATAACTTGTAACCTAATTATGTCATTGTGCTTTGGTAAAGAGGATTTGCTGTTATTTAAATGGATGTGTTCTTTGGTTGTAGTGGTGATACAAAGGGGTTTGAGAGGCTTACCTTCTCTAGGAAAGAAAGAAATGAGCATGACAACTGTGCTGTTAAGTTTATTTTATGAAAATTGCTTAACTGAAATTAGTTAATGTTTCCAATTAACATAGTAATTTGGTTGCCTTAAAGGAAAAGTTCTTGAAGCAGAAAAAGCCCAGTGGAGAGCAAAAGAGTTTTTTAATCTTAAAAGTACTTAATTTCAGTTTAAGTTTAGTTTTCTGTAATCATGAAGATCTTTATTATATAGAAGAACTAGTAGTGCTGAATTTTTATATGTGAGAAGCGCTTAGGACAAAAGGCAGTGAATAAAAGATTAGTCAGGAAAAGCCTACACGTGTATATTTGGCATATGCAAAACATCAAAACAACATATTGTAGTTAAAAATGAAACGACTGCACAAATACATTGTAAACAATAACGAAATTATAGTATAAGTGTGGAGAATTTAAATCTGGAAATATAAATTGCCATTAGTATATATGTAAGTCAAGCTTTAATCATTAAAGAAAAACTTCTAAATAGGATTAGTGAAACTGAGTTCTGGGAATTTCAATAACATAAAACTCAGCTAATTTTCACAGTCTGTGATTATCACTTGATCTTGTGGGTGCCTGGTTCCTAGCAAGGGAGCAGAAACAGAGGACTTGAGACTCTTGAACTAGTGTGATGTTGGGAAGATGGACTTGGGAGGTTCATCATAATCTAAGATATTCAATTAAGCATTAGAATTAGATAATTGTACATGAAACAGAACATGTCAAAATGAGCTTGAAGGGGATGCAGGTAATGAGACAGAATATAATTTGTGTTTTAGATAAAAACACTGATAAAATTGCATTGTAAAATTTTGTTTTGATAATACTCAGATTTGATTTTGTTTTAGATTACCTTCCTTAGGAGTGCCTGGCTATGAATAACCTACTTTTTAGTCAAACAAAACAAAAATCAAGTGAAATAATGGGGAGGGAGAAGATTTTTTCCCTGTTGAATTCTGATTTGCTGCTGAGTTTGCAAAAAGGATTAGTTACTAAGAAATTGACATTGTGGTCCTCAAAGTATCTAGGAAAAGTAAACGATGTGTTTCCTGTTTATTTGTAATGCAAATTGTTGCCTAGGCACTGAGCCTGCCACAACAGCTGTGCTTTTTCACTTTGTTGCAGCTCAGCTACCTAATTGTTGGAGAAATCTTATATTGAAGACAATTGTCCTTTTGAAAAATGTTGCACTGTTTGTGTTTTACCATCACATGGATTACCTCTTCCCTACAGACATTACTTGTGTGCTGAAGGGACCTGAGGCTGTTACAGGGCTTACCTGTAAATGGTGTAAGCTCCTCATCTGCTACATATAATGCCCTGGTGGGTTTGCAATGACTGCTCAATAGAAATTAATTTCTGATCTGGCTTTGGTGACACAGTCATGTGGATACTCACGTGGGTAAAATACTTGATAAATACAGATACTTCAACTGGAAATTACCATTAGTGTTGTCTATCCTGTAGTTTGACTCAAAGTTTGTGTAATGCTTATTTCTCACAGAACTGACTTTCTATGCTTTTTTTTTCCTAGTGAATACTTTTAACCTTGTTGAGTTATGAATTGGGGGTTAGGGATTAAGTTAATTAGCTGTAATTAAGGCACTACTTCAAGATACAACTTTGTTTCCCTCCTTGATCATAAGAGATACTGTGGTAGTGTTCGTGACTGTTTGGCTGTAATTTTGGCCTCAGAGTTTCTCCGTTAATGAGGATGTCAGCCCTTAAGTCTGAACATGGGTAGATGAGCAAGTTCATGGGGTTAAGCATATTAAAGCAAGGGTGCAGGACATGTATTAAGCTGATACAACTGGGAATTAGTGGAGAGTTTACCTGTAACAGCAGTCTTAAAGACGGGATAATTCTTAGCCTGAGGACAAAGTTGCAAAGCTAGTATAGTAATTACCTTGCTAATTTTAGAATTAAACTTTGCTGAAGCTTGCTCAGCTACTCTGAATAGTAGGCTAAGTGTAATATTAGACTTTGACAGACTTCCTAGCCATTTCAGGTAAGAGTTTAGAAACTTGCATCTGTTAATCTAGGAAAAACCCCTAACTAGTCTGATTTCAAGGCAGTCTTGGAGTTATGTTGGTAATGGAAAAAAGAATGCAGCATGTGAGTTCTGTTACTTAAAATAAATACTCTTTAATCAATTTTATCTTCAGCCTTTTAGGTGTAGACAACTGTTGATATTTTGATAACTTTTCAGTATGTGATGAAAACACTGCTAGGAGTTGGCTCTTGTATAAGCCCGGTTTTGTCTAACCGGTGTATGCTAGGGTACTGCAGATGTACAATTGGAAGCTCAAAATACAGTTTAAAATAATATTTTCTGATGAAGGGTCAGATGAATTTTTTCATGCAGTGTTCACACAAAGCAGTTACTTTGATGGTTTTAATGTTGGCATGGATCTGTTCAGAGTATACGTGATTACTGTGGCTTAAATGATTTGTTTCCAATTTTAAGGAAACTTTTGTTATGTGTACTGATATATCTTAAATGGTAGACTGAAATGAGTCTCATGGCTTTGTGTGAACATAAAGATCTCTTCATAGTTGGATTTGACATACCAAGTAATTCTCAATTTATGAACTCATATAGTACTATGGTGAATAATGAGTGGTTTGCACCCTGCCAATATTTAAGTCTTTGGTTGCTAAATTGCATTTACAAGATGCTTAAAATACATTACTCATATTAGTTTACAATTTAGGAAACTGCTGTCATTCCCACAGGAATTCTGTTTGGTTGCCTGTTGGAAAGGAGTTCGTCCATACAATTGTTCATAGAAAGAGAATGTGGTACTATGCTTCTTTATTAAGATCTGATTAGTTCCATGAAAAATTCATGCTTGGGCTGGTATGAGCTTTCTTAGAGAGTTCACTTGTGATTCTGGTTGCTCAGCATTATAATTTTATTGACAAGGGTAGAATAAGAGTTAGCCCTTGGCAGAAAGTAGAAAATGTTTTTGTCAGAAAGGCTTTGGATCTCAGAGAAGACTATTATGAAAAAAGAGTAAGAGGTGTTGAGCAGTTCACTGTGTTAGTGAGCCAGTGCTCAGCACTAGCTTAACCTTTCCAAGATTATGCTTCAGGATGGTGAATGTTCCAGAAGTCAGTGTGCTGGTTTCCCTTCATAAATGAGCTTCCTGTGTTGGCACACAAGCCAGCTTCTTCTGCTGTGCAAACATAGAACTAGTATTTAAATTTAACACAGACTCTTACTTTCTTCTAGTAATAACACTAATTTGCTCACAGTAAGTAAACTTGGACCTTTTTGATTCTTAATTTGGTATTGCCAGCCAAATTTCAATTTGCTTTAGAAAAGTATGCTCTGTAAGTGAAAGCATGGGAAATGTGAATTTGCGTATAGAAATTCTGACAATTTCTATATACTTTCAAGAAATTTATTAAGAGTCAGTCGTGATACTGAATTCTTGTTCAGATTCAGCTTTACTAGAATTTTAAAGCTATATATGTATTTCAAAATATGAAGAGTAACTTGTTGAATTATCCAAGAACTATGTAATGGGGAGAATAACTTTGACATCTGAACTTGTGGTGAGAGTTGAATTATGTTTCAAATAATGTTACTGTTTTTGCAAAACTTATGTATCCTCAAATAGCTACCATACTATCTAATAGTGCTGTGACAAGAAGTGCTTTAGATAAAGAAAGTGTCAAGTGATGGTGGAGCATTCTGTTTTTTCTCTCCCTAAAGGTCACTTTGTCCTACAGAAGGTTATTTCTCATTTTTCTTTTTGGCTATGCAGACAATTGCATGCATTTTATGTTCATTGATATGAAGTGAATTGGGTTTTTAAAATTCTGATTTGGGGGCCCAGATATTAACACTGACTGCTAATGCTTCCCCACTTTGCAGCTTCACCTCACTAGCGTTACCCCTTTATGTAAAAATCTGTCGTACAGTTTTTATTTTATAAGCAATAAATACTTTATTTTTTCCTATTAGATCATTAATTCTGCTCTTATTGCACTGTGTGGCATTTGTTTTACGAAGTTAGTGGGTTAACTCCAAAGTGATGTTGAAATACAAGTTTAGGAAATTGATTTTCACTTCCTTCTTCATTCCCTTTTGTTTCAACAGTCCTTAATTAACAGCCTGGATAGTATTTCTTGCCTCAAACTTCAAGAAGTGTGTGGAGGAGTGAGTGTTAAATGAATACACAGTAGCCATTAAATGGAGTGAATTTTTATTTAGCTTCTGAGGTCTATTTGTAATCCTGAGGTTTGTCTAACTGTAAAACTCCTGCACAGTCTGTATATGCAGAATGGCTGAAACTTTAGTTTCTCACTAAATAATGGCATAAAATTCATGTTAACCTGTACCATTTGTTATTTTAGCAGTGATAAATGAGTTTGAGAGAATTTAATTTTTTGACCACTGACCTTTTCAGTTTTGCAGTTTATGCCAACAGCAAACTTCAGAACAAAGAAAGCCCCCACTTTTAGCTGAACGTGGCCATTAGTCAGCATAACTAAAAAGAAAGGTCTGCTTAAGATACTGTAAAATGTATTATAATTTTGATACATATTAGGTATTTGTCATAATTTCAACTATCTCAGTTTTAAAGTTAAGCTGCTTCTGATGTTGGCTGTTAACTACTAAAATGATACTTTACTAGTGATTACTTTTTTTAATTAAGCCCATGTATTAGCTATAAAGCCACTTGAGTGCATTGTAAATAAAATGCTGTAATAATGAAGTGCTTTAATTACACTCCCTAAAGTATGCATAGTTCTCAGTAAATTTTTTTATTTAAATTCCTTACGTGTTCCTTTTTCTGAAAAGCAGTTTGAATTGCTGTAAAGATGTAGATCCAGCCTTTAAAGTCATTTGAGCAAATTCTGTGGCTGTTCTCTAGTTCGTGAGTTTTCACAGCATTTGCAGCGAGCTAATTGCTTCTGCTAATAAATAATCTAAAATCGATGCTGACAGCAGTTAATTGGCACAGGGACTTTATTCTGTAAAGCACTTGGCTAACGACCTTCCTTAAATTAATAGCATTAAGTGCTATGAGGAAATAAATCTAAGGAATTGCCTGTCATTTGCTTGTCATGTCTAATAACTTCCAATAATGATGGCTGATAGATTTTTGCACATTCCATTATTGAAGTTGGTGCTTGTAATTATTCTCCTCATTATATGTAAACAATTAGCAATATTTGGTGTTTCCTTGCAATAAAGCTGTTAAGTACAAGTAGTCCATTAGTGTTTAGAAACTATTTTTGAAAGCAAAATTTATTTTCCATTGAATACAGCGAATCTGCAGGTATCTGAAAATGCTACTAGTTCATTGGACGAGCGTCACCTTTTGGTAGCATTGATAAGATGCTTGTAAATGGGAGGCTGTGGTGGGGGGAAATACTTAAAAAATTCTCTGTTGATGTGTGAAACTTTTCTGTTTCCAGCTTGAGGAAGTAATGGAAAAGGAAACATACAAGACTGCTAAACTAATCCTTGAAAGGTTTGATCCAGAATCAAGTGCAAAGGTGAGTCTTGTTATTGATACTGATATAATATGAAAGGTACTATGGAGCTGAGCATTCAGATAATGTTATTTATAATTAATTGGCAGGAGACTGAGCTACCATCTGCTGGAACATCTGCAACCCCAAGACCTGGACAAGGTAATAGCCCTGTAAAATGGGTGCTCTTTAGCATAGGTACTCATCTTTCACAGCAATTTCCACTCTAGAAGTCTGTCTATGATGAAATTTGTAGATCAATTGACCTTTATTTAGGGTTAATAGACTGTTCATTAGGCTATGCCCATTACTGTTCTGTATTTTTCAGACAAGGGATCTATTACTAAAGCCTGATGTTCTAGACAGCAGGATATTTAATGCTGCTTGATGTTAAAGCTGAGAGAAAATTAACTTACTATGGCATACATGCAATTTTTCTAGACTATTAAGGTGTTTTCAAATCTTGTGTAATATTTGTTGACTTAGCTTTTCAATTCTTTCTGTTTCTGGCTAGTTAGACCTTTTCTAATGCAGTGCTTAAACTAGTTCTATTTGGTGCCCAGAGAGATAAAAAAAGCTGGTATGTAATTTAGATACTTTGTAGTTGCAAAGAGTGGGCAGTTCTTTACTGGTTTACAATGTTCCATTTAAAGGTGCTATTGAATAATAAAATAGAAAAAACTTGCATGTGTTTCAAGGAAGCCTTGTTTCTAGATTGCACACACAAGTTTCAAAACTGGAAAGATCTCACACACAGTAGAGTACTTGCATTAAAAATGTGATATATATGCAAATATTTATGTGAACAAACTGCTGGTAATTTTTGTTGAGGTTGAGTATAGTATGCTGTAGTTAAACTGAAATGCTTGTATGAACACAGTAGAAAGGCTGCCTCATATTACAATACTGTGGATTGTACTCACACTTTAAGACAGATCTTTGTAGTTAACTTGGTGTTATAACCTGTAAGAGCTGATGCTCAAAATAAACTGCATAATCTGGCAGGCATAATTTTTCATAAAATAGATTGCTTTAGAAAATATATTAGAGCTGTCACCTTTGCGTTTAATTCTTGTGGGTAACCCAACTTCTATTTTTCCTGTTCTTCACTCTTGGAGTACTCGTTGGGTGCAGAGCACCTGGATTTACTAACAAAGGTGTTTATAAGCTACATCATCAAATCTGCTGTTTTGTTCTCCTTGCTTAGCTTCAAATTGCCATGAAAACATTTTAAAACTATCCTTACTTGTTGATATTGACAGTGAATAGTTGCAGTGCAACACCCTCAATAATAAAGCTTTAATCTCTTATGTCTTAGGCACAACAGCTTTTTTTCAAATTTGCTCCTTACCTGTCTCTCCCATAATTCCATTTCTGCAGCATTCATAGTTTTGTTCAGGCTGAAGGGCCGTTCTGACACTCTGCTCTGTTCTCTGCCTTAATACAGCTCATGGCTGGTTGCCAAGAATTTTCTGTTATATCTGTAATGTATAGGTAGTCTGTGGTTGGCTTTTTTTAAACTCTTTATAAAATTCATCCTTCTTGAGCTATGTTAGAAATCACTCCAGTAGTTCAGTAGTAGGGTGACAGATCTGTTTGTAGAATGCAAGTAAAACTGAGCAGGAGATGAAGCTGCCTGGAAATGTGTGTTTCTATATAGAAATTTGCAGATAATTAGCTATAAATTAGACAACAGTAAGTCATTAGTCACCCTGGCTTTTTTTAGGAGATAGCAGCAGCAGTTTTAAAATTCATTAGGAGGTACATGGCTGATTTCTTCCCCTCTACCCAGGCTGTGTAAGGAGCAGTGGTGACAAGTGAGTTGGTTAGTCTCTATTTATTAGTCTTGTGTATGTTTGGCACTTTTCAAAGCGTAGTGCCCCTGCTTTTTATCCAGAGTCACACAAAAGCAGATCTGTTGGATCCAGCACGTTCTGTGTTGTGTTGATTGTGACTTGACTGTTAATAAAAGGGCTGGGAGGGAGAGGTTCTGAGATAGAATTATTTCTGAGAGCCAGGCACTGTAGGCTGTGGTCTGTGTTAATAAGTGTGGTATGAAATGATTTGTGGAACAGATGTTGCTGAGCAGTTTGCCCACACTGTCTGTGCTTAGAACTTTTTATTTAGTGCTTGCTCTAAGCTGGTCTTATGAGCTTGGTGGAAGGAATATTTTAGTACAGTTTCATTTGCAAAAAATATAAGTACTGTTCTGAGATTATCATGGTGTGAACCAATAACCTGTAAGTGGGGACACAACTGAGAAAATGTACAATTGTGCTTCAAACATACTCGGCTTTTTGGGGTGCATCAACATTCTTGCTTGATCCTGAATAAAAGTGCAGTTTAGCCTTGGAAAGGATTTTGGAAAATAAATTTTGCACGTTGTTGTGGCTTATAGTTGTATTTTATGATCTTAAAGGTCTTTTCCAACCTAAATGATTCTATGAGTCAATGTAATTTTGTTCATATACAGCACATTTTTATTTTCTTTTTTCCAATCTGTTCTCTAATGCATTGAATTTGGAATTGGTGCAGCATTTTGTCCCTGTGTAAGTGGTTAGTCAGACTATTGTATTTTGGAGGTACATTATAGTTCAAGGGGGACACGCTGTGTTTGGCTTTGGCTTGTAAAATTATGGAGACTTAATTTCCAAATAACTTGTTACATGCAGTAATTATTTCAATTTTTAGCTATCAAAAAACCTACTAGCTTATTGCTGTTCACTCTAAATATCTGCCCAAAATTAATATTAGCTCCTGTTCTGTGCAGTATATGACGTACTGTAACCAGATGACAGCTTTATGTGGTTGTGGTGTAATTTGGTGCATGCAGTATGTGGCAGAATTAGAGTGGTTTGGAATAATAAAATATCTGTTAGCAAGTTAACATTAAAGCTTCCTTGATCTTCTGTGTGCTTGCTTTGGACACAAGCAACAGAACTCATTTTCTTGAGCTCTGTAATTGAGTCTTTTAGAAAAGTGGGTAAATAATGACCAATATATAATCAGGTTGGACAACGTTGTGTATGAGACAGCTGATGAAAGGTTAGTATGCTTTTGACTTCCTGGTTGAAGTCAAAACTTGCACATCATACTAATTGGTAGAAAGGTTTAATCAGTATTGCATAATAGTTGGTTCTCAGAAAAACAACTGATAGTGCCCCAGTTTTCCTGTGTATTTAGCTCTTTTTGCAGCTTTTGTGATTTTGACATGTACTGCTTAAATAAGTAATGGTAGTTTTAACAGATGATTTAGGTCAGTCTTTTGTTTGGCATAAAAAACCACCAGGAAATCCAGAAGGAAAGGAATTTGAAAATCTAAGTGCAACTTTATCTGTTCAGAAATGTTTTGAGGGGTACAGTTAATGAATATGTACTTATTCAGTACTTTGGCCATAGAGAAGAATAGGGTAAGTATATATTCACAGTGGAGTACTTATCCACAATAAATATCCTGCTGTTGATACCTGCTCTTTTCATTTTGCTAATACAGCTGTTAGCAGGGGTGTATTGAAATGAGATCACTCTGTGACCTGAAATAAAAGTAATGCAATAATAGATGGTTGCAGGCTGTGGGATGGATATAGGCATGAGGAGGAAGAAAGAAAATGCTTGGTTGGTCTTTGACACTAGAGCCAGCAAGTTATGTAAGCTATCTATTGACCTGCAGTGTACTGTATCACTCTAAAAGTAATGTATTCTTGTCTACATATATCAAGGAGTTTTGAAGTGAGGGAAAAATAAACTAGTTATTCTTGTAAACATGAAAGATGCCACTGGCTCACCACTGCAGTATCGTAATATTCTTTAAGAGCTCATACTGAATCATCAGTTGAGTAGATACCTCTTAAGTACTGTGTCTGCTTATATGTCTGAATTGGCCAGTTCTGGTAACTGAAGAATTTGAACTGTAGTGTGTTTGAAGAATAAAAGTTCTATTTTTAAGCTATGTATCTGTCTTCATGCATTTGACTTTTGCATTCACAAGTATCATTACTGAAGAAAATGCTTTAAAAAATTGCAGAAATTCATTAAAACTACATCAGCAGTAGCTGTATATTGTGTTAGTGTTGAGGTCGATGGACACGTTTCTTAGCTAAGTTGTGCAACTTGGAATTATGGAAACCTGAACTTTGCAAGAGGCTCATTTTTAACACATTGTGTATCGTGGCAATTTGACGAGTATATAGATCATAGTTAGTGCAGAAGAATATCAGGGCTGTTATTGTGGAAGTGCACAGCAGATGTGAAAGGAATTAGGGGAGTTCATGGTTAAAGGGTCCATATGTGATACTAAAATGTTGAGACAGGGCTGTACTCTCTATGTCCATGACAATGTGATTATGGATCCTGGGGATGGTATCAGGAATGTAAGCAACAGAAATTCAGGTTTGTGTGTTGTCACTGAATAACATCTACAGCCACTCTATGAAATGAAATTCTGGGATGGATGGGCTGTTGGTCTTGCCAAGGAGAGCATTTCTCACTTTCTCATAATGCAAGTTCTGGTGACTTCTCTTACTTGGGGAGCAGCAGTGTTGGCAAGTTCTCTTAAGTATGAATCATAGAATAGAGTGAAAGCCAAGTGAACTTCTAAGAGAAGGGGGAAAAAGGCATTGTGAATAACCTAATATATTGTAGAAACTAGCAATGAGTCTTGCATTCTTAACTCTGTAATAAGACTAAAACTACTGAAGCACATCTCCCTAATACTGACTGTAAAGTACTGGTTCAGCATCTTTATAGGAACAAAAATATGGGGAAGGAGTCATTAAAGTAGCAGTATCTTTTTAATTGAAAGTCATTTTAAAAAGGCTTGCCAAAAATGACCCTTCAGAAAGAACAGGCAAAAGGGGCAAAGCTCTTGCAGGCAGCATGGAAATTGCTTAGAAATAGTGTATTATGGGCTCCGAATAAATGTGAATATAGCCGTGACCTATTGAAACACACTCAGAGCTCTTAAGCAATTAAAATTTATATGCTTAAACCACATGATCTAGAAAGATAGCCTTCAAAATGTAACATCCATATGTAGAAATTACAGTCATGGCCTTCGACATTTTTATATGTAAAACAATAATAAAGAGGGTTTTGTAGTGAAAAAAGAGTGGATTAGAATGTCTTTTTATAGATATTTAAAATGATCTTGGAACAAGTGGAATTAGGCTTTACATTTTTTGTACATATGTGGACCTGCGAAGACTTGAGAAACTGCATACCTTTTAGCTTAATTTTTGAAACTAAGGCATGACTGGAAACTATAACACAAACGTGACTATAACGGTTAAATAAATTGTGGGTTGGAATCACTATTTTGTATTTGGAGATGGGTCATGCCTGTTGGTCAGATGGCATAGAGGTGATTCAGTTATTCTAGTGTAATAAGACTTAAAAGGTTACTGCTAATGTCTGTCACAAAAAGCTCTTGAAGACATGTTAATGATGATGTTCATCATAAATGAATTCTTAGTTAAGATAAAACTCTCAACACAGGAGCAGTTTCCAAACCAGCAGCAAGTCACCAAGGAAATGTTAATGGAACTTCTGCAACTACCTCACCAACTAATCCTGGTTTTCAGATTCTGAGCTGCTTAAATAGTGAGGGGTCAAATATACTTGTTAAAATTAAGTTAAAATACAGAACCTTCAGTCTTATTGGATGATGTAATTTGGGTGTTGAAGTTATGTGAAGTAATGCAGCCATGCACAGGAAGGTGTGGCAGGGGAAAACTAGTAATTTGTTCGGCTTTGTAGGAAACTGAACTAGATGGCTTTTTAGTAAGACTTTGTTGTTTTTTTACCTTGTAGTTTTTAAAGTGGTGATACCAAAGAATTTTAATTCTTTCTTCTGTTGTATATGAATCCTATTATATGTACAGATAACTAGGCAACGTAACTTGTGTATGTTGCAATTTTCATGGTACTAGATGATGGCTGTTTTGCCCCAGAGCTGTTATGTTTGACATGGTGCTTCAGTGATAGCAGCTCTTTCTTAGCTAGTGCAAGCTGATGTAGCATGCTCGCCTCCTCCACCCAAAGCAGGAGTTTAGCACGGTAGTGTTGTACTTTCGGGGACAAGGATCATTCCTTCAGACTCAGCATACCCATTTCCCAGTGGCTGGCTGCCAGTGGGCCTGTAAACTGCCTGCTAAGCATTTAAACTCTTCCAGCCTGACACAAAGTCAGCAGATAAAATCTTTCTAATCTTGAGACTCGTGGAAATGGTTTTGAAGTCCAAATCTGGGATTAAATTCCATTTGTTGTGAAGGAAGACATGCAAGCTTGTTCAAAGTGACATGAGTGCTGTACACTAACTCTGTAGGGTGCTGTAGCCTTAGATGTGGTTGTTACTGTGTTGTGGGATGTCTCTTTTATAAACTAAGCTGCTACTTGTTAACCATGTAAATATCTGTAGACCTAAAGCAGTGGTTACATTTCAGTTCCATTTGTTGCAATAGTGTATGGACTTCTGGTTTGCATGACTTAAAACGTTTGAACCATAATATATTACACTGATGATATTTGGCTTCAGGTAAGAACAGCTGAGGAAGTGTATTAAGTTTTTCATTATAGTGATTTAATAGTAACTGATGGTGGTGTGAGAAGAGGTAAAAGTAGGGACGTGTTCCAGCAGAGCCCAGTCTTGCTGTGTGACAATCCATGCACATGGTTTGATGGTAGGGTTGCTGAAACAAATGAATGAAATTATATCACCTGAATGAAGCATTACCTTTCCTACTGATTTTAGAATTGTTTCATTTATGCAATCTGATTGTTTTAATAACCCTGGGCACTTAGTCTGGTTGTTTTAGATACTGACTGAATAGTTTTGGTCCCATGGAAAGCTACATACTTGGAAGCATTTTTAAGCCAAAAAAAGTGTAGAATTAAAGAGTTTTTAAGAGTAAAAAGTGGTCAATTCTGTGCATTGTGGTTTGAGTCTAGGTGGTCATATGTCCAATGTTCTGCCTTAGCAGATATTTTATGATTCTGTTCTCTAATTTCCTTCTAGAAGAATTTTGCCCAAAGTACTTAACAGTTATGATAATTGCTATTGAAATATAATATTCTGTGTGGTATTTACTTCTATGACATGCTCAGCCAGGCAGCTGATGATGTTTAGTTTTAGACCTTTCTGGTTTTGTTTGATTCTGTAATTTGCTGATTGGTCTAACAATATTAATGTACTTTTACTAATATCTTGCTTATAATGTTAGATAGTAAATTCAGTATGTCCATGTTCTTGTCAGAAATTCGTCAGAGGACTGCAGCTCAAAGAAACGCTTCTACGCCCCCACCTGCGACTCCTAAACAAGGCTCTCCAAAATCCCTGGTTCCAGGATCCCCTGCTGTGCAGAGGGAGACACCAGCTCCGAGCGGGCTCCTGGAAAGAACTGTTGTGCCATCCTTGCAATCAAACGTTTTACCAAGACGCCCTGGATCCCCTGCTACTTCAGTGCCTGGAATGGGTAAACACAGCACTTAATGTTATTTACAGTTTATATTGTTTTCTCTGGCTACCAATAAAATAGGCCATTTTCAGACAGTATGGAAATGGCATTTCATTTGGAAATAGCAGAGCAGTTATCTGATTAAGCAGGAGTTCCATATTCAATTAGCCATAACTCTTTACAGCTGGCACCTTTTGATGCTGAAACCTATTGCCTGAGCTCATTTAATTGTTATGGCTTCTTTGTTTAAATGGCAATAAAACTTTGCAGTATTCTGTAGTCAACAATATAGCATACCTTTTTATGTTCTTAGTTTAGAAGAGCTCTATGCTTGTATAAATCAAGTACAGAGGAGAACACTTTCAGAATATGTTCATGTTTCTCGCTAAACCCTGCACGTATTTTTTTTAACATGCATCTTGACATTTATTTAAGTTTTACTCTAGAAGGTATAGTCATGCAGCCTATACTCATAGATTAAAGTGTGGAATACCAAATACAACAGAAAAGTTGTCTGTGTTGTAGCTGAATACTAAAATGGCATTGTTATTTTGGTACAAGATAAAAATCTAGCAACAGGTTGAAGTCTGGTAGGAATGAGTACTCCTTAAAATTTGGTTTCATGTCCTGAAAATGTTTTTCCCTGATTCCTTATTTGGTCTTCAGATGGGATAGACTTGTAATAAATAGAATATGAACTAAATTGCATTGGAAGGATTGCAAAATTTGAGAATTTTGGGTGGGAAGCATCACTCTCATTTTCTTCATGGATGGTAAAGCTGTGTATGGGTTTGTGCCAGGCCTTTCGTTCTGTGGGGGATGTTTGACAAGTTGGATCACAAGGCAAGAAAGGAGATGAAATACTGTCTTGAAAATAGAAGGGGTACAACTTGCCAAGAATCTCGTGAGCACCAGTGTAATGTGGAATAGTTCTTTGCTCTATATACAGGAATCAAGAATATTTTTTTCTGCCCTGTGTTCCCAGTTTTTACTTGAAGCTATTTAAGTCTTATGAACTGTATGTCCTTCCTTACTAACTTTCATGACAGAATCAAAAAGTAGAGCTGTAGATAATTTGTTGACACCTGCTCTCTAAGATCTTAGGGAGCTGAATGTTAAGATGCCGTGTCCTATTGTTTAGTGTAGTGGAATAAACTTGTGATGGGAAGTTGTGATCTCACTTCTCTGTAGAGTCCATTAAGCCTTATTTGTTGTTAATAATTATTTACCTGTATAATGAAACTGCTAAATTTGTTTTTATCCCTGAAGTGAACTGTAAAGGCGAGTTATTAGTAAGTCTTAATTATCTTGAAGTACCAGAAATTAGCTCTTTGCACCAGGAAATCGGTCATTTGGTTGCAAACCACATCTACTGATATCTGATTACCAAAAATTCCATAATGAGTTTAAAATTGCATGCTCCTTGTTAAAGAAGCTGACTGTATAATAAAATGTCAGCTGTATAGTAGTTTTATTCTTAGGGGAAGATTCAGGCACATTGAATAAGCTGGGTGAAATTCAACCTTTACTGCGTAAATGGCTTAGAGCAAGAAGGAAAATAAAGTAACTGACTTCCTTAAAAGGACAGTTTCCAAGCTTGTGATTTAAAATATTTAATGTCGTTTTTGTGGCAATGCCTTACAGGTATTTTTTCCCCCCTCTAGTAACTGGTATTTTGACCAAACATGTTACTTTGCCATAGATAGCAATGGGAGCCACTGCAATTGTCAGTTAAAGTGGAAGCAGTCTTTTTTCTTGAATTTCCCCAAACCTTCCAGGCATGTAAAATCTCAGTCATGTAGCTGTAGTGAAAAGTAAGTAAATTCACCATCTATAAGAATAATATTGCGTCTAAGTTTATGTATGGTTTACAGCAAATATGAATAGCCTTAATTGTCTCTATTTTACAGAAGATTAATAATTCATTTTCATTATATTATATTTTGTAGGGGAGAATCAATTTAACATGTATTACCACAGAGCTCCCATATGTTTGAAAATTAATAACCAGCAGGTAGTTGAGAGTTTGCCAAGCTTTGCAAAAATGACCAGTCTTTCTACAATGATTGCTTTTGATGTTTGTATTAATTACTGGTGTCCATAACAGCATGAGAACCAAGATGGTTGGTTTGAGTTATTAGTAGGCAGGTAATTGAAGTTGTTGTTGGAATATGTTGTGATGTTTCATTCTAGGTAACTTTATTCAATTTTTTACCTTGTTTATTGACTTTTAGAAACTTCATATATTGGTGATTTACAAGTCATATGAAAACTTGGTCTTTTGAATAAAGTTCTAAATAAACATTTGACTGTAAACCAGTTATTCACAAATTATTCTAGAGCTTTAATTTTATTGCAGATTGTATCAGTGCCTTTATTTTTGATGGAAGTATTGGGTCTTTCGGTTTTTGTGAAGCTTTAGGAAAATGAACTTTGCCTGACCTCTTCTTTGGACAGCTTTAGCAGAATCCAGTTTATATTGCACTGAATTTGTTCTGTCTTGTTGCTGTGAAGGTTTTCTTGGTCTGGGCTCCTGCTTCAGGACAGAATACAGTGATAACTTGTAAATGCATTCACTGATTGTTGTCTTCTGAATTAATTTCTCTTGTTTTTGAAAATGAGGCCTACTTTAAAAACATTTATGTTGAGTATGAAACTTTTCTGTACTTGCTGGTGGGTTGTAAATTGCAATATTTTCTGAATAAATTTTCTTGTGCTCTTAATTAGGACAGTCCATTTAGGTCAAATATCCAATACTGACAAAATATGTCTTGAAAGACTGTGCTGTTAGAAATACTGCAGCCTTATCAGCAAGATTAGTCTTGTTCTAGGTGTAGCACTATAAGAGAGCACTACTGAAAACATTTGATTCCTGCAATGTTTGACATTTGCCATAGAGGATGGAGGTTAGCAGTATGTGGCATTGAGCTTGAGGTTTACCACCATGTAGTACGTTCTGTCCTTAGTTATTTTTTCCTTTGTTGCTTCTGTCTGTGAAGATTAAAAGGTAGGAGGCTTGAGATGGTAATTTGCTGGCAGTTACTTTTAATGCTATATTTAAACATGAAGCCTGTCTTGGATCAGGTTGTTGAATAATGTGACTTGCTGTGTTGTCTTTGCTTCCTGGTCTGGAGGTGAAGATTTATGAGGAGTGGGTGAGATCCCTTGATTCGTTCAGCGTGAAGAAGAGGACACTGAGGAAAGACCTCACTGTGCTCTTCAACACTCTCATGAGGGGAAGCAGAGGGGCAGCACTGGTCTCTCCACTCTGGTGACCAGTGAC
This sequence comes from Origma solitaria, assembly GCA_013397895.1. Classification (NCBI taxonomy): domain Eukaryota; kingdom Metazoa; phylum Chordata; class Aves; order Passeriformes; family Acanthizidae; genus Origma; species Origma solitaria. The sequence goes on along the minus strand of VZRL01004526.1, from coordinate 3,612,717 downwards.
AGGGCCCGAGGGAATGGCACGAAGCTGAATTGGGGAGGTTTAGGTTGGATATCGGGCAAAGGTTTTTCACCCAGAGCACTGGAACAGGCTCCCTAGGGAAGTGGTCCCAGCTCCCAGCCTGACAGAGTTCAAGAAGCATTTGGACAGTGCTCTCAGGCATGTGGTGTGATTTTTGGAGTGTGTTGTATAGGGCTGGGAGTTGGACTCCATGATCCTGACGAGTCCCTTCCAACATAGAGTGTTCTATGAATACTCTACTTAAGAGGTACAGGTTACTTCTATGTGTATGTTCATCAAAGTGCTGGAAGCTATCACTGTGCATGTCCTGATGCTGTGTCTAAATTGCTATAAGAAAACTAGATCTGAATAATCCTGAAAAGCTTAAAGTCAATGTTTTTTTTCCACCGTATCTTACAATGAAATGTCCTTCTGAATTCATTCAGCATACTAACAAACATTACTCTCTTAGTTGTCCTTCATTTGGATTTAAAAAAAAAAATCCTGTTTTGCATTTTTAGGCAGTGGGTTTAGTCTGTTTTACTCTTGCATATTGAGACAATGATTTTAGTTTGTTTTGCCCTTTAGCTTCCTCTTTGTTTATTGGTCATTATGGGGGATTCTGTGAAACATATCATCTCAAGAAAAGCACTGGAAGCATACAGCAAATTGAAAAGAGAATTGTAGGCAGACTTCTCTGGCCACTAAAGGGCTTTCTTTTAAGACATGCTGTTTCTGTATTTGTATCTAGTGGATGTAGTGAGAATAGCTACAAGCCAGAACTCTTCTCAGAGAAAACACTGGTTTCTTTTTGCACCTTCAGTATTTAATTTCCATGATTTACATGTACTTAGTTCTTGCAGGGCTTCAGATTGCTATATGCTCATCTCAGTATGAAATCTGCTAATAGTAGCTGATTTTCTTTCTGTCTCACCTTCATAGCTATCATGAGCTTGTATAGGAGTTTTGCATTTTTACAAGTAATTTTGTTGTTGGGTTAAACAGTCTTATTTGTCAGGTGTCACAATTTTGTCTTGAAGTGCCTTGAAGCTGGCCATTTTGTCCCAGTTTGAGAGTTTTGAAAGACTGGTTCATTGTCCTACTCAAACACTGTTTGTTTGTTTGTTTGTTTTGTGGACTTTGAATGTAATTCATAAAGCTTTTATAGAAATAGATTTTAAAGTCTTCCCCTCTCTTCCCCCAAATGCTGCATTATCTTACATTCAGGACTGTTTGTTGAAAGTGCTCTAACACAATACTTCCTGTGCTTAAATGTCAAATGTTTCCTCTCCATGCTTAATTTGAGTGGTTGCATTGGAATGATTCAGACATGGAATTCTTACGTTAGGCCTAGCTTGCTCTGTTTTAAGGCTGCAAGAGAAAGCAGACACAAGACTTCAAAGCTATATAAATAGAAATTGGTAGTTTGCAGTGGTCTTGTACAATGGACCAGATGTTTTAAAACTTTGTGGAAAGAGAGGTTTCTGCCAGTGTTCTACTTCAACTGCTGTATGTAGAATTGAAAAAGGTAGTAGTCTTACCTGTTGCTCTTACCTGTTCTTTTAAAGGAGTTCCATTCTGATAGTAGTTTGTTAAATACATGTGGAAAGTAGTATCTTTATAGTGGCCTTCCGGCTTCGACTAAGCATAAGTCTGAAAGTATGCAACTTGTCATTAAATGTGGGATTACCAAAATGATGAACAGCTGGACAGGTTTTATGTGTAGACTGAATGCACACTGAGGGAATGCTCATGTGTTATAGTAATTACAGAGAAACCAGGGAGTGTTTCTGTGGTAACATCTTCATAAAATCTTAGGATGGTCTGTATTTTAAGGGACCTTAAAGATAATCTATTTGAAACACCATACCATGGACAGGGACACCTTTCAGTAGACCAGTTGCCCTGATCTCTAGTTCTTCTGCTGTTGTCACTGATTTTGCTAAATTTGTTGGCGTAAACTGGAAGTGCAAATTTTCAGAGTTGCATATGAAGAGAACTTAGTTAAGTTGTTCTTTCTTAAAAAGCCTCTCTTTTTTAATAATCATTGAATACTATTGATACATTAAGCTCTTTAGAAATCATAAATTTAATTACATGTCCAAGGTGTAAAAATGAAGTGATTTAATAAAATTATAAGCTGAAGGAACAGAAGAGGAATTTTCAACTATTGTGGGTTGAAAAATCTTTCAGCTTTCTTAGTGGACTAAGAAATATGGCCATGTATATTAAGTAGATGCAATTGTTTTGTTACACTGGCACCCACAGTAAAATATAATGGAAGATAATTTTGGTGCAACTTTTGTCTTTTAGGTCTTCATCCTCCAGGCCCTCCTTTGGCAAGACCTGTTCTTCCTCGAGAAAGAGGAGTTGTGGATAGAGTTATTGAATATTTGGTTGGTGATGGTCCTCAGAATAGGTAAAATGTTCTTTAAGAAATACCAAAACACTTAGGGGAAAGGAAGCTTCTTAATCTTTTTGTTTAAGCCAGACATGTCAAGGTTAAAAGAATTGCAAATGAACTTGTCTGAAATTTTCACAATTGAGAAATGGCTCTTTCTCAATGCTTCACCTGAAATATCTTTGCAGGGAAACTGGTACTATTTGGGCAAAACCACCTTCTGTTCTGGGTGGTATTAGCCATGTGATACAAAGAAAAATCTGTGCTGAAGTGAGTGAATGACTTATAATTTGAACTAAAAAAAATTGTAATTGATTGCATCAGCATTTCAAGTTTATATCCATTATAAGTGCCTTTCAGATTGCCTTCAGAACTGTCCAGACATATCAGAACTCAACATATTAACTACGGTTACTTTTCATATTAACTGTGTTCTAATGAAATAAAAACTGAATTTGGATGTTATTTCCTGACACTGATATTAAAATAATGTTGAACCATGAGCTTTAAAGTGTAGCTAAGAGTATTTCACTGTGCATAAAACAACTTCAAAAAATACTATGTAATCTACAGATTTAGTTTGCTTTCAAGGGTAATAATTTCACTGTGGAAATCACCTTCTGGAAGAAAAGATCTAAGGTTATTAGTCAATATGTAAGGTAAAATACATCTTCTTTCAGTGTGTTATTACTTAAAGGTATGTAATTATGTATTATTCATGTTTTCTAGGTATGCCCTTATATGTCAACAATGTTTTTCTCACAATGGTATGGCTTTGAAAGAGGAGTTTGAATACATAGGTAAGAGCTGATCTTTTTTGCATTCTATTGGCTTATGTTTCATGACTAACATGCATCATACTTCATTTTGGTTTCATCTAAGTACTTAGCTGACATCATGAAGTACCACTTCATGTGGGGACATTTTTAGATAACTTATTACTCTGTATCTTAAGATTTACTTCAAGACTCAGAGAAGTGCTTTATTGCGACCTTCAGGTCATGAATTTTATGTGTAGAAAACTATTCAGTAGAAATAAGCTTCCTCCAATACATCCCTGAACATTGCTACTGGCTATGAATGGTTCTCAGAAGGATTTTATGTTGAGAAACTATCTGACATTAAAGTGTGCCTCTTTTACCAGAACTTAAACTAAATTTTCCTTTCGCAAGAGGATCTTGGGGACGTATTGGAAAAAGAGTGGGAACAAGCCCTAGGGGCCTATACGTGAATTTATGGCTGACAATAACTTAAGACAGACACAGCTCTTTATTGAACACAGATGTTGTATTTTGCCTGCTTTCTACCACAAGTGTAAGCCTGATGCTTAAGAAACTAGGGATTCTTAGATAAATCTTCTATTTATCTTTTTTAAAAAAAATTGAGTAAATGTACTGCACTGTAAGAATAAGCTAAATGTTTCCTGTGAAACCAAAGATATGTAGTCCATATGTTATCTTAGTTCATGTGAGTTCATAACTTAACAACCAGAAATTGCCACTTCCCCCCTTGTCTTGGTGAGAGTGGGGAGGACAAAAATAGTTATTTAAGTATTAAATGGTATCCAGTACTTTTGCAAAACAAAAATGCTTTTTCTTATTAAGCACCACTGGAGCAGAATGCTTCTCAAAAAGCAGAGTGAGACATACCTTGTGGAATTCCTAAGATCTCCCTTACTCAGAGTGTGAGGAAAGTGGCATCTTAAGGAGAAGGAAAAAATAATCTGCCAACTTAATTCTGTTGTAGGAAAGAATAGAACAACACCATATGGCAACATCTGGTGCTACTGCATTGCATTATTTTGTTCATTGTGATCAAATCTTTCACAGTGTTAGGCAGTGCTCAGTACAGCAGAGTTGAAAGCTAACAGGTTTGTAAAAAGCAAATGTCCTCTGAATTTAAAAAAGGAACTGTATAGAAGAGCTTATGTAAATTTGGTAGAGGTAGTCTCTGGTACTGATAGTCACTTAGTTTAACTCTCTGTTTTTAGTATTTTGGTTTGTCAGAATATATGTAGGAATCAAGGTGAAATGTGAAGTTGATTAGGGAGGCTGCTTACTGAGTGTGCTTTGTGTAGCATTTAGGTGTGCCTATTGCTTCTTCCTGAATCCTGCAAGAAAAACTAGACCTCAAGCTCCACGACTTCCAGACTTCAGTTTTGAAAGAAGGCAATCTCCAGAACTGCGATCTGAAACTGAACCTCTAGAACCTAGAGAGAGAAAGCCCCAGGAGACTGAACAGACAAAAGGTATGTACTAATCTCATGAAGTCTGCTGTTTTTTAAATGCCTAATGAAATTCCCCATCATCTAGCTCTCTGTTGAGCTAAGTTTGTCCAGCTGTAATACTCAAACACTGCTCCAACAGGGTTCCTGGCGAGGTGATCGATGACCAGAGTCTGTGAGTTTGAGGCATTTGGACAATGCCCTTAACATGCTTTAGCTTGTCATCAGCCCCTATTTGGTTATGCAGTTGGTCTAGATGATTGTTGTTGGTCCATTCTAACTGAAATAGTACAGTTCATTCTGACTTTATAGTAAGTGCAGTTTATGTATTTTTTCAGTTTTTACTGTATTTTCTGTCCTTACTCTTCTCGTTGCTGAGTTTGTTGATAATAGCATCTTCTTTCTTGTACACTAAAATTTCTTCATATTGGTCTTTATCTGGTGCAAATGATGGCATAACAATTTTTTTCACTCTAATGTTACTGACAAACAGATAAAAAATAGCACTGTAAATTACAGAAATAGTTAAGGAGGGAGTATATCCCAAAGTAGTTAACGTTCACTGTGTTTGGCAGGTCATTTGGTTGAGGTGTGTTGGAATTTCTGCCTTTGTTCCTTTTGCTCTTTTCCTCAGGGCAGGAAAATCTAGTAAAACTGCCTTGTTTAATTTCAGGTAGTTCAAAGACAAATTGTCAATTTTAATTTAACATGGTTCCTTTTGAGACATTTTATAGTCTGCAGATACAGTAGGCATCTGGTGTACAGCCAACAGGAAGATGCAGTGTTGTAAAAGACTCCAGAAATCGTAATTTCAAACCAGAGGATCTCCAGTTAGATGTACTGTTGAATGCTTGATGGGACTTTGTGTTACTTTAAGCAGGGATCCTGGGGGAAAGCTATCATAGTGTGCAGCCCTGAGGTTCGGGCTGGACACACACCAACTGTGGGAGACTGTCAGAGTGTAATAGAATGCTTCTGCTGGATTATTTTTAACAGGGAATACAAAATGACATTGGGCTTTCCTTTCCGGTGTGAGACGGCTGCACAAAACCAGTAAGGGAAGTCATATCTAATGGCGGCTGTCTCTGGGCATGGCCTCATGGGAGTGCATTTTAGTGAAAACTTGGTTGGCTTCCTTTCCTGTGCCATGGTGTGCTTTTGCCTCAGTAAAAGTGCTGTTACTGGCATGAAATGTTAAGATTGAAATCAAATGGATGAAACCAAGACAATGAAAGTATCTCATTTGCCCTTAAATCATAGAATCCTCTTATTAGTGAGTGGAGGGTAGGTTAGTAGCTTCTTGGCTACTTTTGAATTTAGAAGATTCTTACAGAAAAAGACATACTTTGTTACTGGGATCTTTAAAAGTGTGCTTGTTTTCCTCTGTCTGACTCAAAGACGTCCTTAAAGAAGGATACTCAACTCTTGGAAGCATGTGCCTCAAGGGCTTCTGAGTATTATCCACTACTGCAGGTTTTTGGAGAGGCAAGGAGAGGTGATTGCTAATTAATCTGGTATTATCATGAAAGAAGTTATTATCAAACTATGCCTATAATGCGTCTGAGCTGGTGAGTCAGTCTATAAATGTTGTAAAAAATGTAAAATCTGAAGAATTAGTGTGAGATTGCTGTTAAGCACTTCAGATGTAGGAGTGAAAACTGTGAGAACTTGGTTTTTTTGGAAGCAGAATTTTATCAAGCATTTCAGCAGAAAAATAGTTTGGATTTATTGCAGTAAATGAGATTTTACCAATTTACCTTTAATAATGAAAATTGCTTGTTTTTTTCTGATATGGTTTTGTATTAATGTGCTGCTTTATTTACAAACAGCAGGAAAAGAAACAACTGTGAACTTCATTGCCCAGTTGTCTTTTTCTGATAGGATGTATATGGTGAAATTTTTCAGATGAGGCATAAGAAATAAGTGGTATACAGACTTTTGGTTTTCTGGGTTAAATAGCTGATCTTTTCTGAATATTTAAGCTCCAAAATGATACAAACAATTCTATTTTGAGATTTGCTAGGCAGCCAGAAATAGAGTATGTCTTAGTATTTTACATAACTAATATCTGAGAAATGTCTTCTTGATGTAGAGGGGGCCAATGCCTGCCTGTGGCTTGCCACAAAGGAATATCTTCTGAATGAGAAAATATTTTCAGTAAATCACTTTTTTCCACTAGAACTGTAATATGAAACCTAGCTGCTTACATGTGGTTGGGTTTTATTAGTAAATGGACATATTCCTTGATTGTAAGTTTAAGGTATGAAGCTATCATTGAGGTGGAGCTCTGGGGAAGGCTTTTTTTCACCACAGTAAAATAGCTGCTGTCCTAGCAGTATAGAGAATATCTTCACTTACAGATGTAGACAGACATTAACATCAGGGAACCAACTTCACCACAATGTTGACAACACAGGGGAGTATGGCTCTTATCTGTAATTCATTTAAACCATACCTGTATAGCTTAAAGAAAGAGCAAAATAATGCGATACAGAAATGCTATAAATATCTTTTACCAGTCAGCTACTTTGACTAACGAGTAGAGCTTGAAGCTGAATCTTTATTTCAGTTGTGTGCTCGTGTAGTGATAAGCGTGCCACATGCAACTCTTGTGGATAAGAGATCTGAAGAATGCTTATGGGGAGTGCTGTTGGTACTGAACTTTGGAATTTTTTTTCTTTTTTTTTTACCTCTGGAAATTTGGAGTCAGCTGTCAGTCTGGTGTAGATTACTGGCACAAACATCATGCTTACTTATTCAGCAGATTAACTTAGAAAATTTTAGTACCAGAGTGAAGCAATACACTTCAGTTCATTTCTTACCTTTTCCACAAATGACTTGATTTTGATTCTCCGAACCTCTGCCCAATCAAAGATTAGTTGGTTCTCTTATGTACTTTTCTTAAATGTATTAATGTTTGGATCATTTTGGAAGAGCCAACAGGAACCACTTTTAGCCTCTTGATTAATTTTGCTTTGCGTCTGTTTAGTACTGTTATGCTGTATTCTTGATTCAGATTTAGCATTTAGGAATATTTTGAAACAATTGAAAAAAATTGACTGTTTTAGTGTTTTGTGTTGAATGTCTGGTGCTGATATTCAGAGGTTTTCATTAGATGTCTTTGAACTTCAGATTTCACCACAGTGTTCAGCACTTCATGGACTGATTTATGTAATGTGTCTAGATTTGTATGGAATTCCTTGACCATCTTGCTCAAATATTTTTATGATTGTTTAATACTCTGTCACTTGTATTCTTGGAACACAGTAACTGCTAGTATGTTTGAAAAGGTTTCCATGATAAAGGCAGGTGCAGAAACTTGGTTTGTTGTTCAACAGAAGGGTTCACAGTAATGCTCTCTACCAGAAAGACTGCCATTTCAAATGTGTGCTCACTGAGTTCTACCACAAGTGGAGCTTGGCTTTGGGCAAGTGTTACAGATAAAGCAGAAACTTTTTCTAGGAGTAAAACTGATGGAAGACAAAGGACTAAGAAATAAGCTTGTCTCTTTTCTCTGATCAGAATGATCTGAGTTTAGTGTGACTTATTAAAAAAACCAGCATTCCTCCCCCCTGCCCCAGACTGGAGGCATTTTTGTTTTTGGAGGTTTGATTTGCCTTTTTAACAAATATGCTTTACTTTCATAGGACGGCATGAACCTGCTATATTTTAGCTAAGCCACTGTTTCTTTTCAAATACATGAGTTTCTGTATGCTGTGCTCTTTGCCTAGTTCAGCTAATATGTCTAGAACTCTGTGATTTCTCAAGCAGACATAAGTCAGCTCACCTTGAGTTTAATGACTTGTAAACAAGTTCTTTTGATTTAAAAATGTGTTATGTTTCCAGTCAACCACAGTGCAGTTTTGCTGAACAACGTAAGTTGCCTTTTTGGTGGGACATAAAGGGTAGAGGGAATGCCTCTCTTTCAAAGGCTTCACAATAGCTTTCTGTGATATCAAAACCTTTAACAGCTTACTGTGAGACACATGTTCTTTGTGAAAATCTGTCTTGAAGGGGAGGTGTAGTATTGAAGACTTGTCCCAAAGGTCTTACAAGCACAAGCAACTATATTTTAGAGCAATTACACCATTTCTGTGAATTCCCACTTAAGAGTCATTTTCTACTTAATTTAATAGTGATGCAGTATTGTGATTTCACTGGTTACTCAGTGAAATACTCTCTGCAACAAGAAGAGGGGTGGCTGACTGCTTATACTGTGAAGTACAAATGCTTTCTAAGTATTGAGCATTAACCAGGAGTGTTGGGGGGGAAAAAAACTGCTGTAGCCAGGAGCAGGTTTTCTAAGGTTGCATTGTTGCAGCTCTTAAGTATGCAACAAACATTGGGCTGTGTTTGCTGTTAAGATCATGGGGGTGAAGCTACATTCTTTGGTTAAATCATGGATTAAGTATTATTCATCAAGGACACTTAAATTTTCTTTTGTCATCTTTTTAAGTTTATAGTCAGAGCTTTCACTTGTTACTACTGCTCTTACAATGACTTTAATCATGCAGTATTGAAATCAGGTTGACTTTAGGCAAACTTTCCATTAATTGCTGTGTTTAAAATGGAATCACTATATGGTTTTAATGAAGGCTGATCATGTTTATGGTTGGAGTTAGCATCACTTACTGATTGCCCTGACTACTCGTTTAAAACACTTACTCTTTAGTTTCTTGTAACTTTGTCAGACTTAATTATAAGACCAAAATTTTCCATGTAAATTTATATTTCTGTATATTCTGGCGAGTTTCAAGAGTTTCAATAAGTTTAATCAAGAACAGAGTGAAGGGAGAAGTAATTTAATACCTGACAATTTTTGCTTGAATAAGCAGTGTCTCCATACCTTTTAATAGAATATAAAAATGAAAGCACCATCCTGTTCTTTTGAATGTTGTTAGAATATGCATTTCATCAGGTTTTTGCCTTTTCAATAGAGGGTTCTGCTGGTGGCTGTGACTGTCCCTGAGGCTTACATCAAAGATGTTGTAGATGCTTGGCATCCTTCTGATCAGACTGAGCAAATAGTCTCTTTACCTCTCTCAGACTAAGAACAAGTCACTTCTGCGGGGTGCTAAGCATTATTCAATTGAAGACTGCAGGACTGAAAGTCTGTAAATAGGTGATGGTTGGGCTATGCTACAAATGAGTTGAGAGGGCATGGAGCTGCCTTTTCCTTGCATCCCGTACTCTAGCCTGAAGAGCAGTGGTAAAGGAGTGTTACTCAAGTGTGGAGGGACTGGAGCAGGAAAATGCAGAAACTTATTCATAGAATTTGAGGCTGAAGAAAAAATGCAGAGATGAGGCAGAAAGAAATCTGACAGTTGTGAGATAAAGATTGAACACAGACAGAGATGGGATCAAGATGGAAATCGCAGAGCAGGAAGAGAGAGTGGGATGGCCTGCAAAGTAACTGGGAACATTAATTTGCTTGGGCAGAAATAGGGGGGAGTTGAAAAATTTTAGAATAAGAAGCCAGGGCAGGTGTTAAGCAGCCTGTGGTTGAGAAAGCAGGGAAGGAAACTGAATCAGGAGGTGAGTCAGCTGCAAACTTGATACAATGGAAGATCAAGTCTGAGAAAAGAATGGAGAAGCTGGGAGCTGCTCTGAGAAGTCTGAAATGAAGCCTGGAACTAGCTAGGGGGAGCTTTGTGTGGGAAGAGGGGTGTTAAGTTCTTGGTGACAGACGGCATTTGTACAAGGTGTGCTGGATGGGGCTTTGAGCAACTTGGTCTATGGGAAGGTTGAAATTAGATGGTCTTTAAGGTCGCTTCTAACCCAAACCATTCTATGATTCTATGATGTTAGAAACATTTGATGAGGCTAACATTTTTGAGCTGTAACTTGGCATCAGTTTTGCAAACTGTTCACCTCCACAGTTTGCATTAATACTGTATTGTTTTGACTAATACTAGTCAATAAATCAACTGCCATCAGTAACACCATTCTACAGTACCTTTGTGTCATTTAGTGCAACACTGCGTTCAGTTTTTCAGTGCTTATGCTTACTTCAAAATATGACTCTTACTTTTCATATGCTACTGAAGTCCTGTTGTGAAGCTGGAATTTACTTCTTTAGAGACAGTACTTAGAATAAATATTTTTGATTTTAAAAATATGCATCAAAGAAACTCCCATTGCAGATGAAGAGTAAGTATACTCCTGTGCAACCTTCCTACACTCCCCCTGGGAAGACAGAATATGTAGTAATTTTCATTGGCTGGTTTGATATATTTTGTCTTTTTTGCTATCGGACTCCTTATGCTTAAAGTAGTTTCCATCAAGTAGAATGTTTGAATTTGTGTACAGATTGAACCCTTATAAAAAAAGTTAAAGAGTTGGTGACACTGACATTACCAAGCACAAAGAAACTGAATTACCATAATGTGTTTCTAATGTCTCACATTAGTGAGCAAGCTTAGAAAACTTCTGTTGAGGGTGAATGTATGCAAATAATACATAATATTTTCTTTGTGGGAGCTAAGCTCTTTTCCATAGTATTTTCTTTTCTTTTCTTAATTTTTAATTGTTTTACCTGTGACCATCTTAGAAAAATCAAATAGTTTTTACGAGTTGAGAACATCATGCAGTTACTAGTCAAAACCTGTATGTGTTTGCAACATGTTTCATTTGCTTTTCAAGAATATTAGCTGCCACTTGATTCCTGGAAATGGCTATTTTGTCATTTTTCTTTTCACAGAATCTGAAGATGATGTGGCCCAGATCGCTGAGACAAATGAGACAGATGATCAAGCACCAAGTTCTGAGCATCTAAATGATAAGCTAGATGACGAAGTTGAAAAAGAAGAAGCAGAAAACATTTCAACAACTGAAGAGAGTATTTCAGAGTCTACTTCAGCTGAACAAAGTGAAGAATCTTTAATAAAAGCAGAATAAAGTACTTCAAGTGCCTTCTGTAGCTAGTTTTTAGCTTTATTCATGCCTGTTGTTACTATTCAGGTGAGCTTTTTTTTTAATGGTACAACTTAAAAATCTTGCTTGGGCTTAAACTGCCTCAACTGCCACAGTGTGTCAAAGCTATGTGTAAAAGTGGGTATTGTAAATTAAGCATGTCTCTTTAAGTTAACACATAGAACGTGTAGTTGGTTGAAGTCTAACAGTTGTAGCCCTTGTTTAGTTTGTGTATTTAAAAGCTTCAAAGTACAAAGCTTTGCTAAGGGTGACTTAAAATTGTCATCTCTTTAGTTGTCACACATAAAGAGCAATTACTGATGGCAACTGACCTAGTGAACTTAAGATACTTTTTAATGCTGCCCTGTTAAAATGAATTGAGTACATGTTTAATACACAGATGTTTACAAGCTGAAGTGTCATCTGACATTTGACTTAAACATATGGAAGTGTCATTGCAGTGGTGTTAATATTATTGTCTAACTTTTTGACAGAATTCAGTTAAATGGCACTTGGATAAATGGCATCTCCTTTGGTGTTTGCATTGCAGATGAACCAGAGGCACCTAATGCAAAACTGTTTTGTGTTTACATAAAATATAGAAAGTCTCTGCACTTGATTGTACTTGAATACAAAGCACTATTTATACCTGTACAATAATGACAAGATATAAGTGAATTTTGTGCCTTTGTGTATTTTGTTAAAGGAAAATAAAGACATCTAGCAGCAATACTTGCTTTGTGATTCCTAAAACTGAAGAGAATTTATGTTCTGCGGTATGCAGCTATTTTACAGTTGTGTAAGTTCAGAAGGAATGTGCTGCCTTAAAAGGAGCATGTCTGTATGTAGCTAAGGTGGCTTTGATAGAGTAGAAATAGATCCCTGATGAAAAGGGGAAGTGCATATACATTTGTCAAATGGCTTTTCTAACTGTACCTAAAGCTTCTTGATGCAATTTAATGTTACAATTGCAATGAATATTTGCTGCTGGATTACTGAAAATGTAACTTTTTTTTTTATTGCGTTGCTTTTTAAGCTAAGGACACTTGTTACCCATTGCCTGTTAAATATAGCAGCTGGAATCCTGGATTAGAAGTTTTCTGATGTCTGGGAGGTACCCAAGTCAATCAGGTTTTTTAGAAATAGATGCTGACCATATGTAACTTGGTTGGTTTAGTAATACTTCTGATAAAAGTTTCATTTTGTGCAGTGTTATGTACCTCACTACAGGGAGAGGGGAACTTTCAAAACTATTTTTAACCTATTGTCTTGGCTCCAAAGGGAAATGGTTTTTACACTGTAAAGACAACAAAACCCCTAAATCTTAGTAGTTTAAGAGTCCTCTACAAGAAAAGCATGTTTCTAAATGACCATAGTAGCCATGTGGTTGTACAAGACATAATTATTACATGAACAGCAACGACTGGTTTTCTTTTTCCAGTATGTGCTTTATTTTCTGGTTCTTTGGGGGTAGTTTGGAAGTTCAGCCTTGCATCAGTCAGAATCAAGTTTGGCTTGTATTTAGATTAAGGAGGAATTTTTTTTCTGCTTCACTATCTAAATTGGAATTAATGTTTTAATTAGTGGTCTTAATAGATGGAATGTAGGCATGTGATTAAAGGAGTACTCATAGGTGTTTGTCTATTCTTATATAAACAATTAGCAAATAAGCATTTTGTGTGTGACTATCTTAGTTGGAGATACAAAGAAAACAGTCCCTTTTCCAAGCATGTCTTACAGCATGAGAAAAGTATGGGGTACAAAGTGATGGGGAATTAATTTTTTAATACTTTTAGAGAATATATTTTAGATTAACGAACTTATTTAAAATGAAAATAATTTTGCCTGAAAGGTGACAAAGCTTACTTATTATTTTGTAAGTCCTTAATCTCTAGACTGCATTTTGTAACTCACTCGTTTATCTGCTTAAAGGCTTGTTTCTTTGGGGAGAAAAAAATTACAGACCATGTGAGTAATTCAGCACAATAAATTGTTGGATGTACTTACATTATAACCACTAAAAACAAGTAAAATTTGACATCCTGATCCTTCATACAGGATATGAAGGCATGAATTACTGTCACTTCAGAACTTAAGGTTATTCTAGGCACAGATACTACTTCCTTTTAAAAAAATGCATCTAAAGTGTCTGGTCTTTTGTGGAGTGATTTTAGGTCCTTTCCATGACAAGCAATGGCTGAGCTGTAATGCATGTATTGATGCAGCTATAGAATTGACTGAGAAAACTGCTGATATTAGACTTATATATTAAAAATGTTCTCATTAGCCTGGGTCATGTGTATTTTCACACATCCTGCTTTTGCCAGAGAAATTGATGCTTCTTAGGATTTTGGGAATATGAACTTTTTTTTGAAAAAGGAGACTCAGTATTTGGAATGGAGTGGGGTGCTATTTCTCCCAAGATTCTTGAATGTGACATGAACAACTTTCCACAGAAGTGATTGGTACTTTTTGTTTAGTATATCCCTGAAGGATCAAGTAGAGACAGTCAATCTGATGTGAAAACAAATACCTTTGAGTGTGAAAACCGGCTTGTGACCTAAAAATACCTGTAACTTTTGAGCACAGGAAGATTAAATCTGTTTTAAGTGCATGATAGAATTTTCCTGAAAGACTTTCATACTTAAAAAAAGTGTCTGAGCAGTGATTTCCATTAACTGCTTCAGAAGACTTGAAGATGGTTAAGAAGTCCTGGAATTTTGGTAGAGAAAAATCTATTTTTAACTTCCTAATTTTTCATGGTTTTAAAGCAGCTCTAATAAATGATGGTACAGGGTTAATTAATCTCTGGGTGAATTCAGGCTCATGATGATATGTATGACAGTTACAGACTGAGCTTTTCTCAATTTACAGTAAGCATTCACGTGTTACTCCTGCCAAGTGTGGGTCCCCCAGCCCTGATAGCAATTTGAGAAGAGGATTCTGTTTCTGCAGCAGCTGCTTCTTGGCTTCTGTGTACTGTAAGTGTGGCAATAGCAAAAGGCACCTGTCCAACAGGAATTGAATCGAAATCCAAAAATACCTGTAAATGAGCAGTAGCCACACTTAGTTGGAAGTTGGAGTATGTAGACAAAAAAGGTACAGCAATTGTCAGTCAGATTTAATCCAGTTGCAGTTTGACTCTATAGGATGAATATAGGAAGAAAGTAGAGGGAAAAGAATAAGGGAATATTGTGGTTCTGTGTTTTGTTGTCTTCTGACTTCTTGGCATGTACTTGAATTTCATTTTTTTCTAAAGTACTGAGATTTCTCATAGGACCAGGCTTCTAAGATGTCGTAGGAGCCTCCTTTCTTTCTGTGGCCAGAATGAAAAGCAAACTTGAGTGGGGTAGTAAAGTCACACTTCGTAAGCTTGTTGGTGCCGTGTTTCTATTGACTCTGGAACATTATGAATAACTGCAGAGATCTCCTTTTATCAAACATAATTTATAAATTAGGGAGGAGTTATCTGGGCTGTGTGAAAACTGCCACAAAAGACAAACGAGTGTTCTAGTTAAAAAAAAATTAAAATGAGGCAGTCAAATTTAAATTTTACTTAGAAGTCAGCAGAACAGGGTTAAAAAAGAATGGTATTTCAAATTTTAATACTTCTAAAGGGGAACACAATTGATTGCCATTGGACATTTTGTCAGAATTAAACATTTAGTGGAATCTTGGTATGATGATTTCTCAAGGAATCTGTTTAGCCTCCATGCAGGAAAAAGAAGCTCCCAAGGAATGGCAACCAAAGATAATGCAGAAAGCTGATGGTTTAGGAGTGGCCTAGAGGTTGTCAAAAGCAAGTGTCTAGGGGTGTGTATGGTTGCTTTGAAGTGAGGAAGAGTGAGCCCCAGGTGGTGCATGAGTAGAAACCAATGGAAGGACTTTAAAAAATGACAGTGAAACATATTGGGGGGAGGGAAGGGATAATGTTTTTTTTTCTTTTAGAATGAAGTCTTAATCAAGAGATAAAAAAGATGAGCTTGAAGAGATTTTTCAGAAAATGTAGTAGGGTTTGGCTTTTAGCACAATAGTACATAAGTTAATATCATGTTCTTATGTCAGAAATAATAAGGATGCAATGCAATTGGCAAATCATGTTGGGGAAGTTTGTTTGCTTTTTAGAGTTAATTCTAGAATAAGCATATGACAATCACTTGGTAGAAAAAATCTGTCTAGTTATTATGAGAGATTTATAACCTTTTTAACCTTTAGAGGCTAGGAGAAACACTTCTTTGTTGATACATGGTTCTGAACTTAGCAATGTTTGTGGGTTTGTGGTGCTGGAGGAGTGAGCAGGCTAGAGGAAGCTTTCATTATTCAATAGCTAAGTCTGCTATTAAAAACTTAAAAAGTCTTAATCTTTGTAAAGTCTGAACACATTTAGTACAAGAGTATTGGATGTGAAGAGAGTTTTAAATAAGCTGCTTCTCCTTATTTATTCTGCTTCTGGAATGAGGTTTTGTTAGGTCTTCTACAATGAGGAAGACTGTTCACAGGGTAAGGAATCTCCTGTCTGTGAATGCTGCACTAGAACAATAACCTTGAGGATTCATTTTGTATCTTTGGTAAATAATCATTTGACCAGTTCACTGAGTGTTCTCAAGCAAAAGCTTTAGGCCTTCATTTCCTTCCATGTCTTATGGACTGTTTTTTGTTTTGTTTTGGTTTTTTTTTTTCCCTAATATCTCTTAAGAGGTCCTTCCTTGTCTAGTCACATGGTTAAAAGTTAATGCCTCAGATCTCAGCATCTCATGTTTCAGTTCCCTTCTAGAATTGGTAAAAGGCAACCCTGTACAGATTTCTGATGCAGTGAGCCTCTGAGGGAGACCGCACAGAAAACATATCCCTAATACAAGCTAATTTTAAAAAAGGCTGCAGATACATCAAGTTATAAATATTAGGAGGACAGTAAGTTTTCCAGGAATAAAGACTGGAAGTTTGAAAGTTCCTAATAATTTGGACAAATAGCCTTGCAGGAGCCATTAGATTTACAATTAAGTTGGAGAATGAGAGGGCAATACATGGTTGCTCCATGACCAGTGGATTGTGTTTGATCGATGATGTGTGCTTTCTTATTATTGCTCAAGAATGTATTTAATCACAGTATATGGGTGACAGAGATTTTTGGCAGTTGTCAGAAAGTCTTGATTCACTGACAGGAAAATGCATGTGAAATGATTGCTGGTCTGTGGCAGTGCTCCTCTCTTCCATGGTGTGGTCTTTAGGTGGAATTCCTACGTCTCAGGTTTGTGGAGGGTGATGAAGGCAAGGAATTACAGCTGATGGAGCTGACTGGTGTAGGGCTGTTGGCTCCAGGTCCTGGTGTGTAGTAATGCACCAAAGTTTCTGTCAGAGGACAAACTGTAAACTTCTGTCAGAAATGCGTCCTAGTTGAGATTGTGTGGTCTTCTGAAATTCAGTGTACTTCATGCCTTGGCTTCTGGGTGTTTGGAGGAAAAGGATGGTATCCTGAGTAGGTGGGAATTTCTTAGCACTAGATTTTTACTAGAGGTTTGTTTACACTGCAAATAGAATAAGCTTTAATAGTGTTTAACAATAGGAACTGCTACCCTCCAGCATTTAAAAAAATAATAAATTGAGTTGTCCCTTAGGATTGCAAGTCTCAAGGAATTTGACTTCACCATTGCTTTTGATTTGTGGACCTCGCTGAGGTCTTGTCAGGTCACATTCAATCTTTTCTCTGAAAGAATAACGATTCTGTGATTCTATGAAGAATAAGACCTAGAGAGGTATATGATAGGCAGGATAGTGAGACGGGCTTTAAAATGAAATGTATTGATTATACAATAATTTGTTCCCAAACCATGGGGTTTTGAGATTAAAGCAAACACTTCAAAGATTCTCGATAGATTATTTAACTTTTCAACAGTGAAAAATCTAAAGCACTGTATCATAATATGACTTTCAAGGTTGCATAAAATCAATTTAATCATGACTTAAATTTTTGGTTAGAAGGGGGTGTCCTGACCAAGTCTTCTAATACTGGTTATTTCTCACAGTAGTCACTGTGGGAATAAACCTATTTCAGGGCTGCCACTGTGTGTACATGGCATTGTACTGCTAGGATTTTGAGTACACAATTACTAATGTTTTTCAGGAGGGCTTCATAAGTCTTTGCCACTGTGAAATCATGTATTCTCCTTTTGTTGTGTGACAAAAATAATTTGCAAAAGGGCGACTGCAGCTGCCAGAGAGGAATACATGCAGCAAAATCCTGAGATAATCAGATATAGTAGAAAGCAAGGGGTGCAGGTACTGGAGAGCTGATGATTTTGGGTGTTCAATTTGTAAATTCAAAGTCATCTCTAAATTTGTAACTTCTATTGAAATAATAATTCTTTCTCTCTTTCTCTCTCTATTTTGCTGCCTCAATGAAAAGAGAGAAGCTGAATTTGTAGAAAACTCAAGCAACAAAGACCTTCCAGCTCTTCTCAAGTGGTCTGCCCTCTAATTCCTTGCATCACTTCAAGGAGTTCTACTCAGTTGATGAAACTTAATTTTGACTTGTTCAGCACTCAAAAACATTTTACAAAACTACCAAGAAAATTCATTTTAAGAAAACTATTTTGAATGATGTTTTAAAAGAAATGTGAAAGTTGTTATTTCTTTAGGAATGTTTGTACTTGTATTTTTTGTATATTGAGCTTTTATTTAAACAGGAGATCCTGTATATTTATAGATGCTATTGTTGTAATAGCCTTGTTGCATTAGTAAAGGGTATGTGTGTTTTTGTACTATAAATAGTATCTTTAATCAGCGGTATCATTTTAATCCTAGCTGTGGCCTTGACTAGTACATCACCTGCAGTTGAAATTCCATTAAAATCAATGGCAAAAACATTAATCAGTGTGAATTCTTAGGCTCTAATGGACTCCATGAAATGTCTGTCGTAGCTTTTCTGCTTGTAATTGAGAAAATATTTGAACTTGTGCTCCCCTTTTGAAATTTACTATTTTACTCAATGAAGCAGATTTTAAAGCATATGAAATTAAATTACATAGCTTATTTGAATATATGCTGTCTTTGCTGTGTATGTAACTTCTCAAGAGAAAAACTGATTATGAAAAAGCTATTTATTTACCTGAGCTTAATTTATGATTTAAGGTGATCATTCTGTTTAATAGTTCTTCTGTGCTGACTGTACTCAAT
Organism: Origma solitaria; assembly: GCA_013397895.1. NCBI lineage: Eukaryota > Metazoa > Chordata > Aves > Passeriformes > Acanthizidae > Origma > Origma solitaria. The sequence continues at coordinate 3,594,010 of VZRL01004526.1, read as the reverse complement.
CAACTTGATTTTCATAGTTATTTGGGTTTTTTTAAGTACCCCATATGTTACTGAACAAGGATGAGGGTGCCCCTGCCTCTTTAGTGCAGTTCCTGCCCCCCAGTTGGACTGGCATATGTAGGAGAAGAAAGTTGTTCAAGGTTGAGTAGTTTCTGATAAGACCCATTTATCTGTGCTCCAGCCAACTGTGAGAACTCCTGGCTCATGGCATGAGCAGCCAGCTCTCCAGCCTCAGAGGTCAGGCTGGCACGGGGCTGCAAAATTCTGTGTGTGCTGAAGTAGAGGCAGGGAAAACCTGCCTTGACTCAGGATTGAAAATATGTAGCAGCTTCAGAGGGAATTGTGGCGTTGCAAAGATGCTGACTTTGGCCCATGATTCCATAGACATTTCAGGGTGGGTATTACAGGTTTTATTGTATCTAAATGGTGATTTATGTCCTTATTCCTCCATTATTGTCCACAAGGCACTGCCCTCTGTCACAGGCCTGTATTACCTAATTTTTTCAGACTCTTTCATTTTCATTAGCACAGCTGCTTTAGCTTGTGATCAGTGTACTGCACCTCATTGATAATCTAAGAGGGTATTAGATGCACAGAAGTGACACGTAACCCTGTCAGTCTGGCTTGATTGACCCCTCAGCTTCTGAAACATGGGTTCCTTTTTTTTTTTTAAATCCAAGTTAGCCTGCATCCATTTTCACACACATTCTGGGCAGTTTAAAGGTTGGTCGGATTCGAATATTGCTCTTTCAAATTTGATAATGTATGAGTACAGAACTGTGACCTTTGATACATAGTAATACATCAACATGACACGAGCAGTAAGTGCAGCAATTACCTTTACTACGCTTCAGATTGTGTTTTAGTTCTCATCTTGCAAGCAATTATTTCAGGAAAAAAGGGATGCCTTTAAGTTAAATATTTTTTGCAAATAGCATAAGTGCAGAAATTAATCTCTGGGGACTTTCTGGTTTACAGGTGAATGTTTTCAAATGAATCTTGGCTTTTAAATTAACATTGTTTTAGTGGTAGAAAGAAGTCTGGTGCCATTGGCTTTTGCAATACTTTCTTCTCAGAGAGTTTCCTTAACCATTTTTGTTGTGTTCTAATGCACTCTAAGTTTCATATTCTAATTTATGGCTAAAGCCTGATCCTGCAGGCAGTTGACATGTCACTGTGTTCATGTTGCTCCCATGATAATACTAATGAGCTGGTTATGTGCATGGTAATAATGCAAGTTTACATGCTTTTAAGTGCCTTTCAGGACAAGAGAGCATCTGAGACGTGTATCACATGCTGATTCAAGAGACTGTTTTTAGGGGCCCCAGCAATATTTCATCTTTTTCCTGAGCAGATCAAGATACATTTGGTTTATTTCCACATGTTCTTCCTCACTTGTTGTTATAAATTATTTGGATAATGATAGTGCACAGCCACTACCTGGTAGTGCTATAAAAACACAAATCAATACTCCTTGCCAAAGAGCATAAGGCCTTGGGAGGACTGATAGCAGTTGTGGTTTCTGTTCTGTGGACTAAGAATCAGAATAAAATTACTGTGTCATTCTGAGCAAGCAATTCAGTAAGCATTGAATGGTGACTTTCTGTCAGTGTTGTCTGTCACAACCTAGACTCAAAGGAATAATTTGAAGTCGAACTTCATGTTCTTCTAAAATACCTGCCTCCTCAGCAGCCAAGCACTGAGCAGTGTCAGCGTGCTGGTGTTAGGCACTGAACTTTAAATTCAGGAGCTGGGAAAATGCTTATTTTGTTCTGTATTGAGGTGAAATCAACGCCGTTTGGAATGGCTTTCTTTAAGCTGTGAAAAATCTAAACCTCTGTTCCCCAATACCGTTCAGCCATTCTGGGGCACCGGAGGCAGCTGACCCCAGTGGCTGATGTGGAATAGGGACTGAAGAGAGCCAGTCTGTTCCAAACCCACCATGAGCAGAGGGTGCTTTTGCTAGGGTGGCTGGGTCTTAATTCCTGCCTGTGGAGGTTGCTCACTTGCTGTACATTCACACTTGTTATAGATCGATCAAACTAAAAACTTTTCTAATGCAATGGAAGAGTGTCTTTAACAGATTTGCTTACTACTATCTAGCAAGAGAAAATATTTAACTATTGTGGTGTTGTTTGTCCTCAGGGAGGAAAATCAAAACAAGTATATTAGATCGCCATATAAATGGCTCCTAAGCAAGTTTTGACCATACAAATTGTTTTGCAAAGCCACAAGGAAGGTGCAGCCTGGGGACAAGGTGCAAACATGTTTCTGTGTTGTTTCTTCTTGCTTTCAGCCTCTGCTACATAAGGGTACTTAGGCCCTTAACTCCTTTAAAATATCCAAAAATGTTCAGTTGTTTGGTTTTTTTACTGTCATTAAATTTTAAATGTTAATAGCCAGTAGTAACTTATATCAGAAAAAAATACCCAACCTACTTTTCTACAGTGTTTTCCATTAAAAAATGTAAATATTGTATATATGGAAATCTTGAGTCTGTGCTGCTGATTTAGCAGGTGTTGGTGGTTATGACAGCTCAGTGGGGAAGTTTGTTTTTCAATGGGGGCTCCATAAGTTCCCTAGGCTGAAAGGCTGCCCTTGTTCAGGTAGGTGACTCTGGCTAGTGAAGTGCATTTGTTATTCGATGTAACAAGTTATAAGAGGGTAACAATGGCAACTGCTCATTGCATGTCAGTATTTGTTGATTGTTATTTGCTCGTGCTGAATTTATTGCTTCTGGTAACAACTTAGGCCTCTTTAGTTCTCTGTATTGTATATTATGAACCAGATTTTTAAAGGAACTGACAACACTGGTATTCCTCAACAGTAGGATCCTTTTCATAGTATGTATAAAATATTTCCTTTCTCTCATATTTTACAGAAGAGGGCGAAGGTAATATTTTTTTCCACAATTCCTACTATAGCAGTATGACTAGAAGTATTTATTTTTCAGAAACACTAGGAATTTTGTTTGTTTCAGCTATTTGCCTACAACTGTGTGATTTTGGGGCTTTTTAAAAAATGGTGAATGACAGCCTGGTTGCAGAATGTATTATCTTTTTAAGGCTTATCTTAAAAGAAAAGGCTTAGCAGTTTGCAATGGTGAAATCCTCCTGGAAAGAATTTGTTGGATTATTGAACAAATGGTGGGGCAGCTGAAATTATGGACACTTAATGGAAAGCACTAGACTAAGACTGTGCACAGCATCTTGTGAATACTCCTGATGTATCCTAATAAGGTGTTATGTTCGTCTAGTCATGAAGTCTGATCTATTTGATTTTGAAATCTCAGATTGTTAGATTGATCTCAGATTCTGAGTAAGTGTAATGATTCTGAGAGCTGGAATATTGTTAGCCGTTGTGAGCAGTACTGAAGGAGTCTCAGGATGTATAATGTAGTAGATGCAATTTTGTTTCATTTTTTTTTCCCTAGGCCAATTTAATTTTGATTTATTTGCCTCATTAACCCAAGGATTCAGAAAATTGAACGCTACCTGAGTGAGGTATTATTAACACTAGTGAAATATCTTCAAAATCACTTCATGCTTATAAATTAGTCTTTTGAAAGCGTTTTAAAGGCATAATGATACTGTAGTGAAAATGTACAGCATCATTTAAAAATTGCAAAATGCTTATTTGATTTCAGAAATAAGACTTGGTCACCTGACTTAAATATATACTGATCTATTATTTATGCTTTGAAAATAGAGCTGATAAAAAGCATAAGTGTTCTTGATATTATATTTTGTCATATCTAGCTAAAAAGATTGAAATCCAGAGAAACAATTTTCTGAAGAAATGAAATAGTATGCCCTCCTGAACCCCTGGGGAAAATAGCCTCTCTGTTTGCTCAGAATATGAAGCAGTAAAACAGTATAAGTAAAATAGACAGCCCATGTCACATTCCTATTTGTACAGTCTGGAATGATGTTTTAAAAACTTTTTCTAGTTATTTTTGATAAATAAATGGCACAAATAACATCTGCAAACCAACCCTGCTGATATAAGATTTTTCAGATCAGATTTGTTTGTCAGTGAACGTTCAGAAAATTGCTTTGCAAAACTAAAGTTGTATAACTCCCAAAAATATGCATACCAAATGTACAAGAATATATCTTGTTCTCCTTTTGCCTTCTCTCAGAGAAACTAATGCTGATCTCCATTATCTTTGCTTCTGGGCTTGGAAGGTAACTTGATAAAAATAACAGATACCAAAAAACTCAGTTGCTAAACACCTGTTTATAAAGTGTTAAATAGCTGAAAGTTCATATTTTTAGTGGAGCATCCAGCTATCTATTTGGAATAGTGTATTGTGGTTAAAGCTCTGAGATTTCCCTCTGAGCCAGTACTGCTGCACTGAGAACTGGGTTTAGTGGTTGTAAGATCCTTCCCCGGGTGCTGCACCTCTGACCAGGTGTGCCAAGGACAGATGTGCACTGCCTGGCTGTTGCTTTCTTCGGGTTCTGCCAAAGGCTGACACCCTGACGGTGAAGGGAAGTCCCTCCAAATCCTGTGGCTTTCAGAATTGCACTCTTCAGTTTAGGGATGCTGTTGCCACTCTAATTTCCATCACTGACATAATAGCTGAGATGGAAAAGCATTCCTTGGGCAGCAGGATTGAGAAACCTGATGCCATGGCTCTGCAAATACGTGGTTACCCAGGACTGGCTAAGGAACTGTGTGTCTGTACACCTCCCAAAAACCATGGCTTGTTGGGTAAGTGTACTTTCAGCTGCATTTCAGTAATGTATGTCTTCAAGATTGTTGTTACGCTTTGGACTTCTGTGCTCCAAACAGTCGGTTAAAACCAGCTTTAATTTTATTTTTGTACGGATTCTCAGTCAATGGACTCCATCTCAGACTAAATTCTGTGATACATCCACAGATACAAGATGCATGTATTTTTAAAATATGTATGTGTTTAATAGTGACCAAACCCCCCACCCCCTTTTTATTTTAATTTTTCAGTCTTTAAAAAACAATGATTTAATAAACTCTTCTCTCTGAGCTTATACAAGGCTGGAATATTACCTGGTATTTTAATACCTGAACAAAAGATGGGGTTTACCAGACTAATAGCACTTAATTGAGTGATTCTCCCTTAATTGAATGAGAAAAGGCTTGGGTAGGGAGTTTTTGTGAGGACCAGGGCTAGAATTCTAGAGAAGTTAATTTTTAAGTTCTATTTGTATGTGTTCACTTTTGTATATAATTGTGGTGGTTATAAGTGACACACTGAAATAAGCTGAATGTTTGCTTCTGTACAGCAAGTGTAAGAAGGAATGAACATGGTAGTACTAAGTTCTAAATTCAAGCACTTCTTATCCACCCAAGATTCATTTCGGATCTTTCTTTAGCAAAAGGCTCAAGTGCCTCAGATGATACAGCATGATTTGTCTACCAAGAATTTTTCATTTTTTAATGACAAGGACAGTGTGTATAGCTCTAAAGGGAATCACCATGTTTTTATTGAACCTGACTTTGTTGCATTGCTTATTTCCTCAGAAAACTCATTCTAATGGGGTGTTTGTCCAAGTAATTATGAACTGAAATATTTGTTTAGTATTTTTGATAAATGGTTAATAGTTTTTGTAATGCTTATTGAAAAATTCCTTAGTTGTGGGCAATGTGTGTCATTTTCCACGTGAGGTGGGAGGCCAGAAGATGATAGAGAGAAAGGGCACTTTTCAGTTGTTAACTTACTTTTATGCTGAAAGTATGCTAGGACTGCAAGTAAATTATTTTAAAATTTTTATTAACTGGAGTTCTAAGGGGTGTCTCTAGAGAATGAATTTGTTTTCACTGAATGAAAAAGTATTCTTAGCCAAGAAATCACAGGAAGCTCTGGGAAATGCAGTTAGTGGAGAAAGAAGCTCTCATGTCAACAATTACATGATATTTGTGGTGGCTATTCTGGTATGAGAATGTGTAAGTTTCTTATCTTGCTGTGAGAAAATACAGGCCTAGGCTCTTGTTTTGCTCTCCATAAACTGAATTCCTTTTGTTGAGAACATTTAAACGAAAACAAATGAGCAAGAAAATCTCTGAAGGCTTAGCAGCAAAGCCAGTGCTGTGCCAGGCTTGGGCTTCTGTGCCGCTGGAGAGCTCCAGTGCCTGTGTCCCCAAGGTGAGCCACGACCGAGGAGCATGGGGGTAAAGAGCTCTTCCTGGTGGCAGTGCCACCTCAGTAGCATGCAATAAAGACCTCCAGGAGAAAGCTGTGCCAGGTTTGACTCCTGATGGCAGCCAGTGCCCAGCTCCAGGCTATGTCGTCTCTGCTCCTTCTGGTACGTTGTAAGGGTACTTATAAATAGCACCTTGAAATGGCAGAAGCTGTCTTTAGCTCTTGAGTGTGGACAGCTGGGAGCTGTAAGGACACACACAGACTTTCCTGTCACACAGTGTGTGAGCCCTGTTTGCAGCAGAGGCAGCCCCCACCCCTACCATCTGGGAATCCTCTGCTTTTCAGGAGCACGGGGCTAAGCTTGGTGCTGGGTACTGCCCATTCTGTTAGCTCCCAAGGCTTGTTCCCTTATGTTTCTCTTAGTTTGGGCTTAAACAATGAAAGTGCCTAAACAAATTGACACATCCCTTCTGCTCAACTCACCCTTGAGTAACAAATGTATTGGGAGTGAAATCAGCTACAATACAGATGAGAGGAATAGTGTGTACTAGGAAATGAGCAGTCCTACACCAAGGCTAAAAAAATAGCACAGATATAAACCAGGGCATATATGATCAGCTACACTGAAGCAACCTCACTCCCCTCCTCTATATTATGCTTGTTAATTTTTTTTTTTTTTTTGTGAATTTGAGTTGCAATTTCTATTGCAGAAAGTAAATGTGAGCTCGTGTTCCTAAGAAGGTTATGAGGAAGCATTTTGGAGTGTGTCTTATTTAGTCCTGGGAAAGATTATTTCTCTCAAGGTATTTTAGGACTACTTT
>VZRL01004526.1:3442065-3584565 GCA_013397895.1 Origma solitaria | reverse complement strand
ATTCAGCCCTGGCTGGACCAGAGTGGGATGCTCTGGGTGCTGGTGGCTTGGGACAGCCCTCTTCAGGCAGGGAACCCCTTGCTTTTGGCAGCACTGCCCGTGCTGTGTGTTGCCAGCGCAGGAGCTGAGCTGTGTCCTGGGAGCCCATACAGCCTGGGCCTTGGCTCTGGGAGGGTGTAGCTGCCCACCCAGGCATGCTTTTCAAAACCATTAAGCTGCACATTTTCCATTTAAGAGGGACTGTGCCAGTCAAAAAGCCAGAGATGGCTGAAACATTTTTTACTGAGAGAGTATCCTTTTATTCCTCAAAATGTTTCACATTAGCATTTCCCACTTCACTGATGTTTTCTGAGGGGAACAAGACTGGAATATGTTATTTGGGGAGTAGTGAAATATGTGATTGGGGCTGGTATGTATATATAATGTTCTAAATGACAAGAATTGAAATAAAATGCTGTTATTACAGAAAAAGGGTTGCAGCATGGTAAGATGTGATATAGCAGCTCCAAATCAATATGCTTTTTTTTTTTTTTAAATGTGGGAAATTTCAATTTTTTTGTCTTGCCAGAAGAGTGCTTTTTTTAATGCCATAATGTTACTTGGAACTGTAATTCACGCTCTTCAGCTCTGCCCTTTCCCTGGCGTTTAGCACCGTTAATTGTAACAAAGGGAAGTAATTAACCCTCTTCACTTGAACATTGGGAACAAAGGAATGGCCATAAACTGGATCATAGCTAATCCTGACCAAATGAGCGTTTTCATCCTGGCTAGGGCTAAAGGCTGGGAGGGCTGATGCAGTCTCTTTGCTGTGAGCTAGTTAACGCTCAGGAACGAAATGGCACCAGCCATCGGGACATAACAGGTCACCTCTCAGATAAAGACTGATGGAAAACTCAACGGAGCCGGTTTTGAATTCTGTAAGTAGCCCTGAGAGCCGGGCGCCTCAGAGCCATAGGTTGCTTGTAATAGCAGAGAAGATCTCATTACCCACGCTGTCTTGTGTGCACATTCTCTCTCTCCCCCAGATATAGATGTACCGTAGCACGCACTCTTGTCTGTCTCGTTCAATTAGGAGAAGGTCATAATGGCTTGCTTACTATATTTAGAATCTTTAAGTCAGTAGATGTAAATATACAGCATGGCAGAAAGGTAATGATTTCAGAAGGGCCTGATTTATAAATTAACTCATCAACCCAAGAAGTGTCTATATTTTGGAAACTGCACTACTGTTACCCATTTTTTTTCCTGCATGTAATTCTGATAGCAGCTTGGTTGTATCCACCAGGACAATGCTTTACTCACCTGTTTCCTTTTTGAATATAATGTATCCACCATGTATTATAAAGCATGTTGGAAAATAAATGGATTTTAATGTCAATTTGAAGCATAATTTTTCTTTGGCTATCATTTAGACAATGTTTTCAAGATATACACTTTCAAATTTTTACTTGTGAAAGGTGAAGTTCTCTTGTGCCCTGCATATGAAGTTAATTCTCCATCCAAATTCAAATACCTCTCTGACAATTTAGCAACATTAAAACCTTGCTGAGACCTTGGGAAGAGTAAAAGGAGTGGTGAGGGCTTTTTCTTTTTTTTTTTTTTTTTTTTTTTTTTAATTAGTTCCCAGATCTTGCTGGGAATATTTGCTAATATGCTTTAACAAACAATTGCAGCCTTTATTGATGGGCATGTGCAACTTCTGAAAACTTAAACCTTATGCCGTTAACTCATCTTTCCCAACTGGTTATAGAGGACCATTACTGAAATTGATAGCTCCACCTATTGGTGCTGTTAGAACGCTGCAGCTCATCATAGTCTTTTGCATAATTTTAAAAAAAAACAAACCAAGAAAAAATTTAAATGCATAATCTCTGGTCTTTTACTGTTTTACTGTTGCAGCAGCAATTGTACAAGTCACCTCGTTCAGTTATTCAGATAATCAGGGAATGTTACTTAGAAATGTTATTCAATAAATTTCAAAGAATGTTTTCGGCAACTTTGTTAGGAGACAGGAGTGTGTATTTGTGCAAGACCCATGCATTGTGTGGCACATAAATAAAAACTCTGGAGGATATGATGGTAGAGAGTCAACAGCAAAAGCATTGTGAAAATACAGGGAATCTAAATGGTCCGTGGGAACCTTTCCTTTCAAAAAGTACTTTGAAAATCCCTTTCCTTGCAAAAAGCACTCCCTGGTGCACAGTGTGTGATGAAGTCGTTCCAAACAGGAGCTGTTGTGCAGCAGTGCAAGCCCCAGCCCTGCCAGGGCTGTTTGTGACAGGCGCTTGGGTTTGGATGGGACCTGCTGAAATCAATTGCTCTCGTTGCAGGTGCAGATCACATTGCAAGACCAGGGCACTCGATGTCAGATTTATAGGCCTATTTCTTTCAACCTCATTTTTGTATCCTTTCTCTGCTAGCCTCTAGCAGAACTCTTTTACTTGTTTCCCAAACCCCCTTTTCTTGCACAATACAAAAAGACCTGGTAAAAAATAACTCCTAGCAGTTCAACGATTTTTAACCTAAATCTTACATAGCACACATGAATTTAACCCTTTGCTGTCTTCTGCCGTATTCTGGATGCCACAGCCAAAGTCTGGGAGTGAAAGCAGAGAAATACAGGTACTTACATGTCTTACAGGGTACTTGTAGAACTCAAATACTTTGGAGAAGAATGGATCTATGCCTGGAATGGATTTCTTAAGGCCAAATCTTGGTCTTATTTGTTTGTTATCACACAAGATGTACCCCTAGCGCTGCTTCTGTCAGGCTCAGCTAGGGCTGGAGGGTGACAGGTGGGTTGGTGCAGGGACTGCCTGTGCACAAGATCTAGAAGAAATTTTTGTCTTCCCTGCCTCACCCTAACTGTGGTCTTGTCATGTGTGTTAAGATCTAATTCATTGCTCTGTATCTATTGTTTTCTCCAGTACAGAATTCCTTCTAGGTAGTCTTCTCCAGTGTAGCTGACAAACAGCTTTTTGTGTGTGTTGTTTATTCATCATGAGGGTTCCCCAGAACACTGATTTTACCAAGTTGTACCTCAAGCTAATAAAAAGTTAGTGAGACCATCCTGTTGGGAACCAAGGCTAATGTTGCATTTTGCTTGGCAAAATTGCCATGCCTGTGTCATCTGACAGACCTTTAAATAATCCATGCTTATCATTAATTTGAGCTTTTCTTCCATACTAAGCCCAAAATCCATCCAGGGTTGCTCTGGGTTAATATTTTAATTTCTCTCCTGTCCTGCTCTACTATATAAAGTCATAAAACATCTGAATTAATCGATGCTGCTTTTCTTCAGCATGTTGGGTATAGTGTAGTTCTCTGCAACTTCTCTGCACAGTCTATGACCATGAGCATGAATTAACTTCTTAGGGCCCCTGCTTCTGGACCTGAGACATCATTGAGTCACCCTGACAAAGGCATCCTCTTTCAGAAGAGCTTTTGTTTTCTCCTCATGACTCTGCAAAATAACAAGCATATCCAAAGAAAACTAAGTGAAAACATGGCCATCCAAAAAGCAACATACTTAAACTGGAGAAGAAAACTGGTTATCTTTTTCTGATCTTCTCATGTTTTGTTTTTCAGGAGTCAGGTCTAGTATGAGATTATTTTAAAATTACGTTATAGTATTACAGCCCAACTGGCTTTACTTATGAGAAGGAGTGACAGGATGCCAGCACTGTTCTCTTCCCTTTATGTTTTCTTGTACGTGGTTTTAAAAAATATTATTATTACTACTACTATTATTATTATTATTACTATTAATATTATTATTATGAGTCTGCCGCCTGAAAGTCTGGATCATGACGATATCCTGCCATCCACTGTCCAGCAACTCACACAAATTTCTGAAGAAAAATGTTTTATTTTCTTGCCTAGTTCTGGAAATGTTCATGAATACAAATAACAAATGCAAATGGTAGAGGGACGGTGGCATTAGAAATTGAAATGCCCATTGTGTATTTTGTACAAATATATTCATTATGTTAGAAATGCATGATGACTGAGAGGTGGTCCCTGTTGGTCCATGGTGGCTACAGTTGATGGATACAGATTATTAAATTTTATTTTAATAGCAGCAGGTGACAAAGAGGCTCAGTGCTTAACAATGCATCCTAGTATCTGCTATACAAGCACATGCAAATATATTTCTGTAACAGTCAGTAAAATCCTGTTGTTTCTCTTAGGTCACAGAAGAGCTGATACGTGAGTCCATAAGCACCTAAAGGTATATAGAATTAAGAGAATTGAGCAAATTTTTTAATGAGTGATTCAAAATGTGCTTCCTCACAAATTGAAGGTGGTCAGCACATGCCAGGTCTTTGGATCAGGCAGGTTAAATGGATAAATGCGAAGACTCTCTACCTGTGCTGCATCTGGGGTTTGCCATCGTTTGGGAAGACACTTCTAACTGTGCCAAGCCCAGGGCCTTGGTGGGCATTCCCATGGCCATTGGCACTGGCTGCTGCTGCCCTGGGTCCTGAGCACCGCTGGGACCTGAGGAAAGGCTGCTGGGGCTGTTTCTGGGCTGAGTCCTGCTAGCATGACCTGCTCTCTGCCCTGCTGCCTCTAGACCCCTCAGCCCCTCAACACATCTGGCCAGTGGTGTGCCAAAAATGCTTGCTAGGGGTAGTCCATATTCTCAAGCACATAAGCCATAGGCTGCTTGCAGTGAGTGGCAAATCTGTGACTGATTTTAGGTAACAGCGAGCAGCAGACAGTACTTGTGAAGGGTGAGAGGTAAGGAGCAAGACCCTGCGAACTCACACTGGGCTGTGTGTCCCAGTCAGTGTGTGAGGCTGGAGCTGCGCTGCTCACCAGCTTAGCAAAGGGGGCTGGCGGGGGTGGAATGGAGACTTTTATTGTCTCTAAATCTTTCTGCAGTCTCACTTTTCAAAGCCAGCAAAAGAGAAGTGAAGGGCTTGCGTGGAGAGGATTTGCAAGGTATGGAAACACAGCGCTGATGATTTGACAATAAATGTTCTTCAATTACAGCTTCTCCCACTCCTCTGACCTTTGGGCCCTGGTGCTCTTTATGAACAAGGTCTGAGCTGCTCTGACTTTGAAGGACTGAGCTTGACTCAGTTTTTGTGCTCTGGCAAACTCCCACTGCCTTCAGGACAAGCTTGATTTAATATAAGGACTAAAATCCTTGGGGTTTGGCCTTAGGAGAGTAGTAAATGCAATCAGCTTCTTCGGTCTGACAGAATGAATAAAGAGAGGCTCCAGAGCACTCGGCATCAGCAGAGATGGCAGAGATTATGAGCGAAGATCTGGATCATATTACTGGTTCCCAATCCATGGTAACCACTTGTCAGAGAGATGGGGTCATCACCCTGGGTATCACAGTGAAGGGCTCCCCTCCATGTCTTGCAGTGGTTAAAAGTCAATTGAATGGTATCAGTCGGGAGAGCAAAGTAACAGTGAGACTATTAGAATGATATTATTGTAAAAAACCTTTCTTTTCTTTCCATTCTCATTACTCTGACTCAAAAAGGAAATAGCAGGAATAGCAGAGCTTTTACTGGGATGATGGAAATTTGTGGAGATGTGAAAAGATTTCTGAATGAAGAGAGAGTGAAAAGATTGGTACTATTCAATTTAGATGAAGACAAACAGGAAGGGACATGACAGAGGTACAGCGGGTAACAGATGCTATTGAGAAGGTAAATCCAGAACCACTTTGCCTCTTCTCATGACACCTGAATAAAACAAAAATTGATTAAATGGATAAAATGCACATTTTGGCCAAAAAAGGGATATATTTGAACACATCTTAAAAGACTTACTGCAATCAGCTGCAGTCCAAGCCAAGTAGATAGTGAATCTCGAGAAACAGTTACAGCATTTACAGTCTTTCCTGGCTTAGACATTGTGTACATGTCTTTAGGGGCAGCTATGCTCTCAGGCTTCAGGGTCTAAGAAGAAGAATAATCCAGGAGCTCTAGGAAATGATCTCTCCTATGTGTGTTAATTGCCTGCCTTGGAATTCTTGCATTTGCTTTGAAAAACTTGAAGCTTTGGTAGGAGGTCCCTTACGCATTAGACAGACCATTAGTTTGAACTGGTGTGGCAACTATCTTTAGAGAAATTTGGAATGCAAAGTAAATGGTTCTACTTTTACAATGCACGCCATATCTAGGTTTGACTCACAGAAATGCCAGCAGAGTGTTGCATTGCTCCTGGCTAGCTGAGATCAGTTGTGTTCTCCCAGCTCTACACCTGTCCTGGTTATACTTCACTGCTGCCTACTTTTCTTCCCCAGCATTTTCCAGGAGAGCAGCTAATCTCTAAAATTTGTATCTGCCTTGGGATTTGCACAAACACATGCAAAGGACAGGTGGGCTGGAGGAAGGGATACTCACCAAGCCATTTTTGGTTTTAGTACCTCGTGTCTCAGGAATTTATATGGCATGGCACGTTCCCTTGGGTGAACAGAAATGAATGGCTTAAACTCACACACTCAATTTTGTAATTACTATAGGTTAAGAGAAGATAGGACTAAAGCTGCTCAGTTAATGAGCAGTAACTTGTTTAGGCACAGAAGTTCACTCTCCATACTGTCTCTATACAGGCACATTCTGTCTTAGCAGGGCTTTCCATGTGAGTAAAACTTAAAGAAACTTAATTAAGCAAAGGTGTGAGCAGAATTTTTTCTTCTTACTGCCTTCACTGTGTTGGTGCTCATCTATACTGCTTCTTCTTTCATCCAGTATGAAAAAAGACAAGTCCATGGACTTGATTTTGATCACCTGGGCATTACTGGAGTGAATAGCAAACACAGATGGAGAGATTTTAGTTAAGGATCAGTCTTTGAGGGATAAGTCTTTGCAAAAGAATAAAAGTATGATGAAACAGCTGATATAGCTCTGAAAGCTGCATGAAGGAGCCATGAGTGGGTGGTGACTTGCTTCTTTGCCTTTTGCAGGAAGGAGTCAGGATCACCTGCTAAACTCATTTCAAATGCAACTACTCAGGTCTGGGCTAATTTAATGATAAGGAGCTTAAATACCCTTTTGTTTTTTTGCGGTTTTTTTCCTAACTCCCCCTATCTGAACATTACAGAATGTAATATCTCTCCATGAAGTTACTATTTTATGGCTTGCACAAGTACCTGGTGAGTGGAGGGTTAGTGCTTTACTGCCTGAACTGAGGTAAGCACCAAAGTTTGTATTTTCCTTTTATTTGAGCACTGTCTGCTAGGAGGCACACTGCATATTATGTGCTTATATGGTGAATGCTAGTTTTCAAACTATACGTGCAGAAAAGAGTGCCAGAGAGTGAATTCGTGAAAGAAGTTACCAATATTAAGAGAGTTTTCAGAACTTACTGAAAATATAATCTAGTATCCCAGTGGAAAAAAAAAATGGGGCAATTTTATTGAAGTGGTGTTGGCGGGGATCCAACTCTTTGTCTCTGTGATGAGAAGCAGCATTGGCAGTCCCTCTGTGCTGGTGGGTGTGCCAGGGCTGTGGGCGAGCTGGCAGTGCTCTGGCAGAGCTCTGTGGAGTAGGGGTTTTTGGCAGCACTGCGGTTCAGGGGCCTTCCCTAGGCATTTGTTCAACAGATGACAGGTTTGTCCTTTACGTACCCCAGCTCTAGATTCCCAAGTGAAAAACAAAATCCACAGCAAACTCTGAAGTTTTTCAAGTGAGTCCTCCCTTGTTTCTGCAGAAGGTTCCCTATGTGAAAATGTCACCGCTTTGTGTGCTGCAGCTGAAGAGTCTTTAGGGCTGCACTGGGTTCCTCAGGACTTCCTGATTGAATTTGATCAGAGTGATGCTCCACACAATTTTCTGAAAAAGCTCAAAACCAATTTATTTGTTTTTCTTAGCATTTATTGATTTCATTTGGGCCCATGCTCTCAACAGGCTCTCAGTAAGACCAGATTTGGAAACAGCTTGGTGTTGGCTTTTTTTGCAAGGTGGTGTTGCAATTGGAGCAGGAACCTCCTGGAAACTGGGTCCTAGAACCCACAGTATTTATTGCTGGGGTTGTCTATCTGTAATGAACTGGGAATGTGAGGGCAGAAATAATGGGGATTGATACAGTTTGGGCTTTTATGTATAAGGAGGTTGTGTTAGAGTGGGAATAGGGTTGGTAGGCGTCAGTCTTAGGCCACACCTGCAATACTGCATGAAATCCTGGGAACAGCATCGTTACAAAAATATTGACAAACTGTTGAGAAAGTGAGAGGAGCAGCGAAGCAATCAGAGCCGAAGGGCCCAAATGATGAGAAAGGATTAAAAAAAAGCTAAGTGCCATATCTATGACTTCGCTAGAGGATGATTGATGGGAAACACGGATAGGTTTGAAAGGAGCCGGAATTAAAAAAAAAAAAGAGTGAGAGAATAGTTAGGACAGTACAAGGTGGTATAACTAAGAATGATGGGGTGAAATTAAGCAAGAGAAAATTTAAGGTGAATCTTAGGAAAAAAATCATTACTGAAATATATTAGGCTGCTGAGCGATTGTCCATGGGGAGCAGAGCAAACTGCTGCCTGTATATTGTTTAGCCTGGGCAAAATGTTGTCAGGCACACAGCCAAGGAAGCTGCAGGAGCAGGAAGCTGAAGCACATATAGTTTTATCAGTGGTTTTACGGTTTCACGTGTATCGTTCACAGGCGTAATTTGGTTAAAACTATTGCATCAAAGCATCTTTGACCACTCATCCCTGCTGAAATTCATGAAAGTGAGATGCATAAATACCTAATCTAGACTTTGATCTGAAGGCCTTGATACCCATCATGACAGAAGCAATGTGTCTTGAACCTAAATGCTGGCGCATCACCGCAGCCATAGGTGGGCAGTGGCAGCCCCGTGCAGGATGCAGGGCATGCTCTGCTGCCTTGTGCTCTCCTGTGCTGGGCACTCATCAGGGCATGACCGCGGCTCAGCTGCCTGGGCAGCCTGCACCGCTGGGCTTGGTCACTCCCCAGCCTCTCCAGCCCGCGGGGCAGTGCCCTGGAGATGTGTGTCTTTGGCTTTGGACACAGAACAGTTTTCCAGGAAGCAGCCACTGCTCTAATTCAACCAGGCAGAAGGAAAGCCTTCCTCCTCAGATGGAGTCCCCGTTTGGGAAAACTCAGTGTCCATTTGTGCTGGCCTGGCATGTGGGATCCTGTCTCCCTAAAACCTTCCTGGGGGTGGGGCTGAGGGTGGCATCTCGTCCTTCGTGAGAGCTCCTAATGAGGGAGGGCTTTGAGTGCAGGAACGTTGCACTTTCTGGTAAGAGACTCCTCAAGTCTGTAGAAAAATTTCTTGGGTTGAAGAGTGGCAAGAATAAACCCAAATAGTCCATTGGTCAGACCCTGCTGGGAGCAGTGAAATCTGAGTTTCATTCCCTGCTTTGGTGGTATCTCTGAAAAGTACGGCTACTGTTTGCTTTTTGTGCATGACTCACATCTTCTGGCTCTGCTGTGACCTTGGGGTGTAAACAGAGGAAAAACTTGTTTGTGGACCCCAAAAAGGGAGGGATAGGCTGTAGGTTTGTCAAAATTGTCAGGACCTGCCTGAAAACAGGCTTTATAGAGATATGTCAAAAATCAGTGTTGAAAGATCGAACACATCAATGGATTTTGGGTGGCTTTGTAGATAGCCCAGCTCGATGGCAATGGGAGGGCTTCAGTTTTTGACAAAGGTGAGACAAGCAAGGACTTGAGTAAGAACACAAAGTCACCAGGGTCTGGGTGGCTGGAAGTCCTGCTGGTGATGAGATGGCATATTTCTGTGTTTCATGGGGCTTCTGCACTCACTTGGCATTAGTGAGGGAGGAAAAATAGAAAATAAGCCTTGAAGGAAGCAAACCCAACGATTCACCTCTCTTTGCTCCATAACGTTTCTTAGTGTTTTCAGAGTTATGGCTCTGTTTTAGAACAATTTGAAATAGTTTTGAGGTTATTTTTTTCCTGTATTGCTGCCCTTTGCCTTTTATTCTGTATATTCACTACTCTCTATCTAAAGAAATTCTGACTAAATTCCTTGAGGGTCTGACCCTTCCCTTAGCTTTAGTTTATGCTCCCTTGTTCTTGTGTTTGACATAAGCTCAAACAGCCTTGTAAAATCTCATTTCTCTTCCCTTCAGGATTGTGTATTCTTCTATGAAATATTTTCCCCACCCTCCTCTATCCTGCCTCTTCCTAGAAAAGTGCTTCTATTTCAGTAACTGTTTTGTTCAGTTAATTGTTAGAGTTCTGGATTCTTTTGTCACTTTCTCCATTACTGTCTCCATTACGTGTTATTGTTCTACACTGAGTTTTAGTTATAAAACAACCTTCACTCTTTTTTTGGTTGTTTGTTTATCCAGCACACCATCTTATTTCCTTTACGTTCTCCTAATTTTTCTCTTCAACAGTTCAGTACAGGCCTTAGCGAACTGTAGGTTGATTGCACCACATTTTCTTTTCAGAAAGGTGTATTCTGGTCTAGGTTTGTTGCTGCTCACCGTGGAAGATGTAGTATGCTTAATTCAGCAAAATGATCTTACACAAAATCCTGAGCTACAAAAACTGTACATGGAAATGGGACACTAACTTTGGTAAAATCTATTTGGCGCTATGTTTTTATTTGTCAATAATTATAATTTTGAGCCCATATATTAAACTAGTACTGCAAACTGCCCTGCCGTTTATAATATAATGCAAATTACAATAAAGACCTGTTTTAAAAATAAACAGTGCTAAGTAGAACACTGTTGAATCAAGATGAACATGCTGCTGCAGATAGCTTAAAATGAGGAGGAATTTGGCAAGAAGAAAGCTGATTGAAGAAGGGAATGAAAATTCACAGTGAAATGTGTTTGCTAGTCATACAGGGGAGCTGAAGGCTCCTGCAACACATGTCTCAAACAGCTCACGCTGCTTTTTAGAACACAATTTTCCAGTTTCTTTTCCCTGGAGTGTGCCATTAGCTTTGGTCTTCCATTAACTTGCTTGGTAACTTCTTAAAAGAGCTCTCTAGAGATGAACATGTCTCTGGAGGATACCAAATACCAGCTTGAGGAAATTGAACAAATGAGTGATTTTTGTGTGAAGCAATTTTGCTGTTGGTCTTTTTTAATTTAACTTCAATCAGGGAATAGAAAATCTGCTATCTTATGTTTTCTGAAATATGGAACAGGTATCAACCTCAAAACTTCATGATTAGTTTGCATGCTGCACTGACCAGGAATTGAAAGAAACCAGTTACAAGCTCTATCAGCCTCAGTATTTGTGATGGATATTATTTCTAAAATGGGATCTTTTACTCTGCAGTTCTGACTGTGAACTTTACATGCTTCCTAGCCTTTGAGCTGTCTACAGAATTTTCTCAAAATTAAATGCAAAATTCTACACAGGGTTTTTTCCCAGACACTGATATTTCCAGGAATAAACTTTACAAATAATGTAGCCCACATTTAAATGATCCTTTTCCTTTATCCAAAGGAAGTACAACTAGAGAGAGAGCAAAATCCCTTCTTCTCCTCAAGCAATATTTTCCAAGCATTGCGCAGCATTTCCTAACAAACATTGTCAATTTACAGATTCCTACAGTATTTAGTAAAGAGTTAAAAACATTAAATTGTTATAATCTGAAATGTATCACAGCATTTTGTATCTTGAGCAAAGTTATGAGTTCCAGGTTTCCTGTTGGCACAGCTCAAACATAGTTTTCTGAAAAGATAATGATGCTTTATTGTGATTTGGCTTCAGGACAGCTTTGCCTGAGCCAACTCTGGCAGTTCCCTTAGCGCTGTGCTGGTTTGCTGCTCCAAAGGCACACGCTCTGCTCTAGGAGCCCAAGGCTGTGTGTCCGGGGTCTGTGGTTGGCACCTGAGCCCTGCTCCTCCAGCACAGGCTGCTGCTCGCTGGGTGCTGAGGTGCTCCTGCCCACCTCCTGCTCCGCCAGAAGCCACTGTCCAGAATCTGATGTGTCCCTCCAAAATACACTCACATGCACAGATACACACAGATATATTTATACACATATGTGCACATACACACGTATAGTTTTAATTTCCTTCATGAGACCCATGCTGCAGACCATGTGTGCTGCCCATTCGGGAGTCTTCAGTAGGCACAGAGGTGGTGTGCATCAGGCTGGGGTCAGGAGTCAGCTAAGGAAACTTCCCAGCAGTGCCACCAGATGTAGGTGACATCCCAGGAGATCACAGCCAAGTCCCCTTTCTCTCTCCAGATCCCATGCTATAACAAATGAAGCCAGATGGCCAAATATTGTGAAAGCTGTTTTGCTTCCTGACTTTTGGTTTTATGGTATGCTGTCATGATGTGAGGATATGTCAGGGTGTCAGACAGCACAGGGTCTGCCAAAAAATGATGGAGAACCATTCTGGGTAGAGGGAACAAAACCTGGCACAGATTGTGTTCATACCCTCTATCAGTTGTCACCTCTTCTTTACCTGGGCAGTTTTACATAATAAAACAAGAGCAAATCAACATACAATGATCAAAACCTTCCTTTAGTAAAGTCTTTCCAAATCAATTGGTTCCCAAATTGTTGAATTGGGAATGGTGGTGGTTTGTGGGGTGATGATCATACTTTGGAGCACAGGGCATTCTCCTCGCTTCACCTCTCAGTGTAAGAAATAGGGATCCAAGCAGACCTTACAATTAGTAGGAAAAAAGGAAAAGTGATAACATTTATAGCTAAATATAACATGTCCTTTCATATAAAGGACGTTTTCATGACCAAGAAACTTTTTCTTCATGATCTACTTTTCATATATTTTTGTTTAAAGAGAAAAAGATTTTGCTTTATTTTACAGCTAGCCAATACAGAGACAAAAAGTAGTTTGACATTCAGTAGAAACCATTTGGTTAAGGAAGAAAGTGTAAAAAAAGCCCATGTCTCCAAATAAAATTGTCTCTGTGTAAGCCATCTGTGGGGGATGAGAAGATTTTTATTCCTGAATATTTCATCCCAAATATATATTAAATCCTGAATATCAGGATGACTACTGCTGTCTAGTTTTTCAGGAAAGAGCATATTTATTAATTTTTAATTCACATACAGAAATCAGAAACATACTATCTAGGATCAAACTCCGAAAGGTTTCCCATAAAGACAGCCATAGTGACAAACAAGGCTGAGTTAGTGGGTTTTTGCTTTGCTATTTGGAAATCCTCCAGTACATGGAGGTTTACTAACAAAGCTGGTTACCCAGGCATTGTGAATGTGCATTGCCAGCTTCACGCTGGGTAGCCTCAGCAAACATCCCCCTCTTGATGGGGGGAGGATATCTCCTTGCTACATGGAACAAAAACTGCTCTTGGTTTTCTTGTTTGATGAAGGCAAAACTTAGCCTTGGGGTAAGGAGATAAAATATCAGTTGTGACTGTGACCAGTGTGGTATCATAGCTGTACAGAAAAGACAGACTTAGCACGTTTCCAACATCCTCTAGGCCCTTTCAGTACTTCAAAGAAAACAGATGCAAATATGATGGCTTTCGTATCAGGCTTTGTTTTTGTATTGCAGCTGGATTTTCTGGTTTTATAGTATGTACACCACATTAGAGTCTGCTGTGTTCCACAATAATAATTTTTGTCTTTATCACTGTGCAGCTCTCACATAATCTAGGAGCTTAGCTGAGCTCTTGCAATAGGTTATATTTTATTGACAATCAAAACCTAAAATCTTGATGTTGTGGCAGGAGCTGATCTTTGCCTTGCAGTTTATTGGGCAATATTCAAGTTGTTCATACAGTTCTGTAGATATTCTGGATGCTTCACAGACAGATATAACACCAGGCTCTGCCCCGAGGAATTTACACACAAAATTCAAGGTGGCGCAGGAGCAGAAGAGAAAGCAGATGATGTGTGAAAGAAAGACTGGGAGTATATCATCAGCCTGTAGAGCAACATTAATGTCAGCATTCTGAATATAGAAGTCACCAAAAAAAGCTGCTTTTTTTGTAGATTGTGTTCTTCTTTCCTCATTAAATATTCAGTTTTGCAGCGATGCTAATGTGTAAGCACTGTGAGACCATGTAGGTAGCAGTTGCTGGAGGTCTAAAGTCACAGGTCAGTGTACTAATCACAGCGTGCTGCAGCAGCCAAGCAGCCACGGGGAACCAGGCACGAGGCAGCAGCACTGCCCCGAGCATGCTGCTGCCACATTGCTTCCACACTGCAAAATCCATCGCGGGACGCGATGCCAAATCTTCCGGTCAACGCGCTGTGTAAAATAGTTTTCTCTTTGTCACCAAAGAGTTTTAAGGATGCAGTCCAGCACAGTAGGGCTGTAATCTTGTTTATTCTTTGCAGACACTACAAGGCTCTCTAAAAGCCTTAGAGATCATCACACCCTTGTTATCATAGCAGGTATGCGCCTTGTAATCTCGCCATGCTAATTGTTGAGAAAATGTGCTCGGTAGTCTACACCAGCAGAATCCCAATTGCCAAGGTAATTAATAGTGTTACAGACTTCAAGGCCATAATGCTCATCAGTTATTAATTAGCAATTCATTTTGCTGAATAAATAATACTTATGATTGATGATGGAACTTGTAATTGGGCACTAGTAGTGTTCCTCAAGGGAACAGCTTCTCTGCCAGTATTGACTATGACAGTAACAGCTCAGAAACCCAAGATCATTTAAGAAAATCTACTCTAAACAACTGTGACACAATGAAGGCATTTACATTCAATGTTGTTGGAAACATAGGGCTTAAACATTGGAGACTTGCCTATGCCAACCAAATGCTACTCTTTTTGT
The DNA here is from genome assembly GCA_013397895.1 of Origma solitaria. Lineage (NCBI taxonomy): Eukaryota > Metazoa > Chordata > Aves > Passeriformes > Acanthizidae > Origma > Origma solitaria. Next base: position 3,569,848 of record VZRL01004526.1, on the reverse strand, counting down.
CTATTTTTCTTGTATGTTGCTCTACTTTAAGCACTGCCTCCTTATAAGGAAATTTCCTATATAATTTGATGGCATGCATTACATTGTCTTTATGAGCTTTCATATGCATTCTTCACAAATTCAGAAGATAGTATAATAAAGGAAATACTTCCCCAAGCAAAATAACCAATTTAAAAGGAATTTGTTCAGATTAAATCTATTTCAGATTAATAGATTGTGGAAATCACTTTGATTTTATATTAGTTGGCACTACCTTTTGACATAAATGAAATGGAACTTATAACCTCCACCCCTGTGATGGAAGGAGAAGCTGGTAAATAAAGCAAATAAGCTGTTAGTTTTAACTGGTTAGTCAACAAAGACAAGTATGGGAGGTCAGCTGCTGACCAGATGCTGCCTTCAATTAATATTCCACCCCTAAAAGACATTTATCGTTCAGTTTAGAATGCAGAGTAGCTAAGCCATAAAAGCAGCCCACAAAAGATATTTTAAAGCATTTATAATGACTAAATTGCTTGAAATAAATTAGCACTGAAAATAAACATATTTTGTACAGCTTATGTAAACCAAATTTCTTATGCATGCAAATTGCTTGGACTAAGAGAGAGCTTGTGTTTGACAAGAGCATACATTTGCTTCATTACTACACGCAGGTTATTTTTTTCTTCCCTTTGAAAAGGGTTAATAAACTATAAGATAACATTGCTAACTAAATGAGTCCTGCACCCTTTTAAGGGAGGAAGATGCTGCTGAAGACCAAGTTAAAAAGAAATGCAGAGCCTGTGTTGTAATGCTAACAGGCAATTAACAAACTCATGGGTGTTAATTATCTTCATACTGTATCATGTTCAATTAGCTCAGCCCCTGCAACAAAGGCAACCGTGAGCAATTGCTTTGATAGGCGTACAGTACTTCATTTGTAGTTAATCGGTTTAAGCCTTGCAGTTGCTAGGCTACACCAGTCTCCAGAGGTAAAAAGCTGCACAGATGCACTATGTTTAAATGACTACAGAGAACTGTTTAAACTCAAACCATGTATAACTCTTTATTGATTTTTCAGAGAAGATCTCAGCTCTGATGATAAGGTTTTGATATATTTTCCTGCTACAGCCGGTTCCTTGGAGTATTGCAGAAAAAATCTGTCAATATGCTTCTATTATGATCTCTTGATCTGTGGCTATAAAAACCTTTAGCTGCAGCCCTTATTATAAAATAATGGAAGAAGCGATATTTGATTTTTTTCCCTTTTTTTTCATCCTCCCACTCTATAATACATGGAGATTTTTTTCCCCAGCGCCTCTAGAACAAAATTAAAGTATGTTCCTCCTGTATTTCTATGTTAGAATAATACAGAAGAATTTCTATAACTAATTAATTTGATTGACTCTCAGCAGGAAAGGATCAGCTGTAGCATCATGAACTTTAACAATAACTACCAACTGATGGGCATTTCACATCAATAAGACCATCACTAGCCTCCCTCACCTGTCACCAGGCAGGGAATGAGCAATAACCACCCCCTGCAGATGCACTGCTTAGCTCTTTCTGCCCGATTAGCAATTTATAATGGTGATCAAGAAACAGTCAGCGGCAAATCAAGACAACTGTCTGACTGCCTGTTTAATTGGCCTTGTTTGCTTTTTGATAAATGGCTCATGACTGCTATAGGCCTCCGTATTTTGACTTTTAATAGGCCACTGTGATTAGACTACCAACAGATACTAGGTCAAAGCTGAGGGAAGGTGCAAAAAATGTTAATTAATATCAATAATAGGCAATTATTAGTTAGACAGAAGGACCTACTAGCTGCGTGCTCTAATGACTCAGAGCTAACTTGAAGGGAAACAGTGCCAAATTAGCATAACTGTGTATGCAGGCTGCATTGTGGTTCCTAGCAAACATCTGTTATATAATTCAAACAGAATTCTTCCTTTTTGCATGATGCTCACAAAATTATCAATTCTTTTTAGTCATTTCAAGACACTAATGATACCGTGGGGGTTACTGACCTCACAGCTGGGCTTTGTGTCTGTCCTTCGTATCAAGAGCTAAATTGCAAAAGTTAATAATTTAGGTGTGGTTTTCTAGATCTCTAAGTTAGTAACTCCTGTAGAAAGGTCACCAATACTCTAATTGGAGGAATACATGCTGAGCAATCATGTTAGTTCAAGTGTTGCTCTCACTACAAATAACTTTTGTCTCTTTTAGGAAAACAACCAAGCAAAACAACAATGGATACTGAAATATTTGTGTGTCTGCTATTGCTGACCTGCTGAATAGGCACGATGCAATACAAGGCATATGATGAGAGTCAAAATTCTTACAGATAGGGATGACACAAAGAAGAAAAGGAGCTCATTTGAGTCTCTAATGGGTCTATTTTCCTATGGTAGTTTTCAGGATACTGGGTGTGTCACCTAGGTTGCAAACACGAAACAGACAAAGCACACCCAGGGGCAGTTGAAGCACTTCACTTACAAGAAGTGTTGTAAGTAAACTCTATATAGAAGGGTAATGGCCCTAGATTTTAGGGGATCCTTTATTCTTGCAAGCTTAAACTCTAAGCAAGATGAACTCTTGTGATGTAGTGGTTAGAGGAGACTAGTTGAGAGTGCATTATCTGGTAAGTAGCTTAGTGATTTTTTCTCTTCACTAAAATGGTCAGAAATCCTTTATAGCAAAGAGTTAGTGACAATCAAGCTCTGATATAGCTTTACTCTGGGTATTTCTAAGGCAACTGCAGTCCCCACTAATATGTCTGTGACACAGATTGGAATTTGGCCATGACTGAAGAAGACACATTGATGCAAACAGAATCGAGGCCTCATTATCAAGCCCAAAAGAAACATCTGTGACTGAAGGCACAGGAAAGTGCTGCAGTCTCTGTAGAGGCTTGTCCTGATGGAGGTGGGAAACCAATTTTCCATTAAGGGCCATAACATCATATATCTATATGTGTATCTTTATATATATCTATGTCTCATTCCTTTATAATTTCATATCTGTATCTCCTTATCCAGATGTAAAATCAACAAGTGTCACCAATCCATGATTTACCTTGTCAGTAACATATGCATCACCAAGACCAGGTTGATGGACTGTCTACTTTGGACACAGACTGGCTCTTCGAACCCCTACCCTGATATATGTTACACCAGTTTAAGGCAGGGAATGGTTGTGCAGAGTTTTCTTTGAGTATTTCAAAATTATTATATGACTTATATTCTAAAGTTAACGGAAAAGACAGGCTTTCAGTGGCTGACAGGATGAGAGGTATGCTGTTTGAGATGTCTTAAAAGCAATATTTGGGAAAGAGAACATGCTCCTGGCACATCTTCTTTTGTAGGACTCAGGTGTTGGGCTGCTGAGAACCTGCAGTGCTGACTGACAGAGGAGGGAAGAAGTATTTTGTGCTCCCTCCTATTCTGAGAGAGGAAAAAGCAGGATTTGGGAGACTGGTGACTGCTTATAGGCTTGGACCAACAGCTGTGTATTACTGTGTGGGATGTGCCTTGGATGAGGCTGTGTGAAGGTGTCCTGACTTCTGCTTGGCAGCCTGAGGCTTGGCAACCACAAGTCTCCAAGAGCTCCCCTGGACTAAAAGGGAATCAGAGCAGGCACAAACACAAATTACCTCCATCTGTTAAGATGGATGTTTTATATTGCATTGTTTATTTGCAATGGCACAGTACATGGAAGCCTCAGAAGAGAATGATGGGATAATTCTATGGTGAAAACACCTGCCCTGAGTAAAATACCTTAAACTGAGTTAGTAAACAAACAAGGTGGGAAGAAGTGTTTCTACTTCAGAGCTGGAAGAAGAACAAGTGATTGAGGCAGGGCTTGTTTGCTTTCCTGCCTCCAGAGCTCCAGCCCCAAAGTCTTAGCCACAGAACTGTCCCCCCAAATACCTCAAAAACTTCCTACAGTGTTTTAAGTAAGCAGTGTTCATGGGCACACATATAACCTATAATCATATTGGTTTGCTACTGACACACATAACATTTTTTTATATATACACAACAAATAGAGAATGAAAGATGTGACTTCAAAGAATTATCTCCTCACCATCATCTTCATTTTTGATTTGACATTGAGGAGTGGGAACAGTGGGAATCAGAGGGAAACATATCAGCTAAGTGTTCCAGGCAGTAGTGTCCACTTTTCATCTCCTAAGGAAGATATTTTACTGCTTATCTACCTACTCAAGTTTCACTTATCTGAAGAGAAAATTCTTTTGTACTTCCAGCTTTTGTAGCCAAAATAGACGTTGTGATGTTTATCAGCTTAAGGAGTCATACATGTTGTACAACTCAAGTTGATGCAAAATGGGACCATCCTAGAAATACACTGAAAAATGGTTGTTTTCAGTCTTTAGAAGAGCTTTTTTTCTCACAGAGGAGTCTCTCTGTTAAGTTTCCTAAAGAAAAGGTGAATAAAGATGTAAAGTGTACTGAAGTTTAAATTTACATGGAATAGTTGAAGGCATCTGACAAAGCAAAAGATTTAAAAAAAATTCTAAACTGCTATTTAGACAGGATTTGTATTGAAAGTAATTTGTTTAATATACCAGAGTTTTGAAATCTTAAGGGTATTTAACTTCAGTTCAGTTGTTGTTTGTTATCTCTCTGTTAAGCATTCTTGATATCTAGAGATTTAAACATTAGTCTGGAGGAAGACAATAACCCCAGCAACCTCCTTCTGCAATGTATGTACCCTGATTAACCTTTCTGTATTCTCATTTATTTTGCATAAATTATTTTGCTAACCTCATCAGGGAAAGAATTGTGAGAACGTATGCTTTAGACAGCATGGAAGCCTTGCACTGAAAATCACTCATGATACAACACATTTTGGTACATAAGGATTATTGTTTGAAGAGCTGTGGGAGGTTTTATTTTCAGTAGAATAATCTGGCCCAGCTGTTAGGTGTACTCTTTTGCTTTCCAGTTCCCTTGAATTATGGGAAGTGAGTTTTACAGTGCATGGAGAAGTCACTTTCAATGTTCAGGTCTGCTAAAGGCTGGAGCACCAGAGCCCAGTGCTAGAATATTGCACCTCTCTTATGAGCTCTGGTTCTTCCAGATCAATTCTGACTAAACCTTTTCTGAGATGCTCTGAAAGGACACATTCTCATCATCACATACAGCCCTGGAAAGTTACTTTTGGGTAAGCAAGGAGTCTAGAATACATATATTCTAGAATATATATAATAATACAATATTTTTGTCCTCACATGATCTTCAGTTGTCTTCTAAACCATCTCTTGTGAAACCCCTGGTGATAAGGTTATAGAAAAGCACAGAAAATTATTGTTTCCTTTGAAAAAGGAATTTGGGAAGTTTTCTCTGGTGTGAAACCGGAAAAACTCTGAAATTCATAAAAGCATTTGAAGTATGAGAAAAGTACTTACAATTAGCTCTACTAATTGTGCCAGAAATGGATGAGTTTACTATTTAGGTCAGATTGCCATCTTCCTATGAACCCTAAATTATTGGCTATTGATACCTGTAACAGTGAATTTCTATACTACATGGATGTGTTTGAAAATCTTTGAGCCCAGACCAAAAAGTTTCCTCTGATTCACTAAATGTAACAGGCTCCAATAAGCTCTAAAAGAATAGCTGTTGTCTGAAGATGGTCAACATTTTCCATATTAAATACATTTTTATTGTATGAAGTACTTCAATGGAAAATAATACAGTACCCTGCAATCTTTCTCTTGAAGACTTTATATTCTTCATTGTGGAGCGCAAATGTCTGTAAAGCTCACCCAATATCAGCATAGCTTAGGAGCTGCATGTGACACTGGAAATAATGAACATTTGTGTTGGACAACTTCCCATATCAACACTTGGCCTGAAAGTTCTTTGGTTTAGTTTTTATAAAAAGAGAATCACAGAATTGTTGGGGTTGGAAGGGACCTCTGGAGATCATCCAGTCCAGCCCACCTTGTAACGAAATGCAACCCTGATAATTTCTTTTTGTTTGCTCATTGTAGGAGACACATCAAACATTTAATACCAAACATATTCAATTCAGGAAGCTTGAACTTCTTGTCTTCAAATTTTGCCTCATGCATGGCTTTCAAACATTAAGGTCTTCTCTGGAAAGCTGTAAGCCTTGCAAAGTTGATTGTGTATATCCCAGTTATACACATAGGAACGTAAAGTGGGTTTGTCTGGTTTTGTTCAAGCAACATCAGAAAAGTTCTTTATCTTTCCAAAACAATATTCCACATGTTTCTCATGGTCTCTTGAACAAGATCTTGACTATTGCATAAACAAAGCGAGAAAGTGTGTGTTTTTAACACTATTATTAAAATGCATGTCAAATTAGTTATTTATGGATTTAATTTTTAAGGTCTATGACTTTATAAGACTTCCATTTTATTAGCTTTTTATTTTTCAGACCAGTAGAGAAACCTTTATCACAAGCTGTCATTTCAAAGCACTGGATTGTGATTTGGTACGAGATGTCTTTATCTCACCTTTTTTGTACAGTCTCTTCACTGGCTGCCTGTTACCCCACCCCCTCGGTAAGACGAATAGTATGGGGCTAGGTCATTATTACTTTTGGAAAGATAATGGATTTTAAAAAATCCCCCAGAGATTTGTAATAGTACTCATCTTTTGCGTTCAAAACACAGGTTCTAGAGTCTTAGAACAACAGAATACTTGGAAAATAGTTTTGATTTCCTAGAGCCATAACAACCAATGCTGCCAGTACTTTGCCTTGTGTTTAGCAGATTTGGTATGGCAAACTTTGCAGACATTCTGCTCCTCTTTTGTGCTGTGCTGATGAAAATGTCTCTCTCCTTCTATTCTTTCCTGATTCTTAAACATTACTGTCCAGACCATAGGTACTAGAGATTTGTGAATGCAGCTGGCATGATGTGGATATAGACTCTGGTATATTAGCAGTAGAGTATTGAAATTAAAACCTGAACCCAGCTACAGAAGATGAAATTAGGGCATGGTTTTGGTTGTTAAGATTAGAGAGGGGTTGAATTAAAGCCCTCTAAATTCAGAACAAATAGAGATCTCTGCCATTTTCAATTGTTTCATAATGAAGTTATCTGGACACCTAATCTTGAGATCAATTAAAATATCTTTTAAGGCATAATGTATTTCAACAAAATTGTCTTCATATCAAATAACATTGGAAAACGCTAAAATTAACAATTTCAAGTACATTACTCTTGTGTGTTTTATGTGATATGTACCTTTTGTTACAGATAAATTATCAAATACAAAAGTATCAGAGGAGAATGTTCTCTTTATATTAGGTAATGGTCTCAGAACCTTGTACTAGAATTTATGGTTATATGCTGCAAAGAAAGTACAGACTTTCAGAGGCTACTAACATGAAAAATAGTCCAGCAAAGATTTTTTTAAAAAAAAAAAGTGGAAAAGAAATGCCTTAGGAAGCATTTGGAGGCCACCGTAGCTTTTTTTCTCCCCAAACAATGTGTTACCTTTGTATAACGATTATATCATGTTTATGTATTTTATCATTCCTAATGAAAAAAGAAAAACTGTTGGGAAAAAAAAGAGAACTCGTGATACTTGGGGATTTATTTTTGACTGGATTAACATAGAAACAATGGCCTTTAGGGGGACTTTAGGGGGACTGATGAGATTGCACGGTTGTCCTCAGACCGAGTCATGTGCTGCGAACTCAGATGCACAGGATGCACTTGGGAGGGAAGTAAAAATTCTGTTCTCATCTAAGCCGAAATCCTGTAAGACTCATTCAAAACAAAATCCTTCAAGTGTATCCATTTAATCTGTGAGACCAGATACAAGATGAATTTGAATGTACTGCTAATCTATAGATCTCAAGACGCTGGAGCTTCTCATAGGGACTGCCTAATGTGCTGCCTGCCATAGTGCTGCTCACACAGCCCCTGGTCTGAAGAGACCTGAGCATCTGCGCTCTGCAGATCAGCCTTGCCCAGAGGCTTAAAACTGCTTTAATTTTATTTTAGACCCAGAGTGCACAAGACTGAGCGCCTGGATATACTTTCAACGTACTTCAGCTTTTCCTTTGGACTGTCTGTGAGCAGATAGAGCAGGAAAGGCATCCTCGCTTCCCAGCATAGCTACTCTCTCTTACAAGGTCAGAATTAAAATTGTTGCTGTGAGAAGAAGAGGTCTGTCGTGCAACTTCTTGCGAATTTTCATCTTGCCATCCAAGACCTTTCTTAAGTAAAATTGCAGCTAGTTAGGGAGTTGGACTTCAAGAGAAGCAGAATAGCTTCTCTCTGAATGTGCAGGTAGATGGGATCCAGCTTAGAAGAATGAATGCCTGTCTGGGTTGCCTGATACCACTTATAGTCACACAAAAAACCAAAAACTGCTAAGTGAATTAAATTATACTGTTTTCTGGTTTTCTGGGAGAAGAGTATTCTCTTCTTGGCCAGCCCAAAGCAGTCTACTTCTCCTATAATTTTCATATATTATGTTTATATTTTTACCTTCTTGTCAAAATTCAACTATATTTTTGAAAGTGAATCCTTGTTTAATGTTTTTGCAAAGTCTTTTTCTGGATGAAGTTCAGATGAAGGACACAAGAAAATGTGGCATCTTCACCCAGCAGCTGGGTGAAGACTGCAGGTTTCCCAGCCAAATGAATGAAGTGACTAATTATAATTCTACCACCTTAGGGGGAAAAGAAATGCAAATGGCAATTTGCTTTATTTTTACTTATTTTACTTATAAAATCTATGCTCAAAATAAGCTGAGTAATTTCTCCCTGAGCACAGAGGACCCCAGACCTCGTGTGGAAGGGCAAGCAGGGCACCTTGCAGCGCAATCACTGAGTGCTGGTCTCCAGGGCCCATCACGAGAGCAGGTCTGTTCCACTGTGCTCGCAGACAAGTCATCTTCTGAGACTGCACTGGGTGAAAGGCTTGTCACTGAGGACAAGGTGCTATATGGATGCCTCCCAGATGTTATAGGGACCCAATGATCTGTTTATCTGCTTTTATATATGTTCTTTCCCTTGCACGTGGTTAGGTATCTTCGGCTCCCCGGACTTTCAGATTGGAATGAGACCGTAACTTAGGCTTTACCACCATCTTCATTTGTACCTTACAACTCTTTTCCACTGTATGTCATCTCTGTAGTAAATAAAAATAAACTGTATGTTAAGTATATCATAAAACCTGCTGGTACATCCATAATTTGTGCATCCAACCACGGATTGTGTTATAAATAATTGTTCGTCACTAGACTCTACTTTCGGCAGTCAGCCTGTAGCTGTATCTTTCCTCAGAAATTGTTCACCACATTAAAAATTACCACATGGTTAACTAATGTTCTGTTTAGCATTTTTGCAAGGAATAATTGACACAGATGCACAATCAATGCTGTCTATAAGAACTTAAATTTAGCTGTTTCAGCTCTCATTAATGCAAAAAATTGCATGAAATGCTATATTCTGATGGTGAAAAGTTTAATAAATGAAGCACAGCTCTGCTTTTCTGTCTTTTCTGTTATGCAAAATAAGTGAGAATGTGTCTTTGGAGTAGTGAGGTGCTTTTTGAGGGGGGGAGAGGTTTTGTTAAAGAAAGCTTCGGATGGGCCAAATACATGACCACATTTTCAATGAACTTCCCAGGATTTCTTTTGTTTAATATAACTTAGCTGTCAAATTTGAATTCTATTCCTTAGTTTTAATAGTTAATATATTTTAAAACTAGAGAAGCTTAATTGTGACATATGAAAGTCCTTATTTAGGGTAGATTTTTAATTTGATTGCTGTCTGCCCTGCTGTGTAAATAGTCTCTTGGGTATGGATTTTTAAGAGTGCGTGTTCTCCTTTACATTTCACTGTGTGACAATTCCTCTTTACCCATCCTCTCCATCCTCTGAGCAAGCCAAGAGCAGACAATAGATACATACTAATGGAGCTGTGTACTTGCCATCTGTAAGAGCAGCTGCTCTCCTGCATCTGTACAATATGTTGGAACTGAGAGCTTCACTAATCTGCATAATAAGGAGAAGGCTTATCCCACTCTAGCTAATAATCGCAAGCAATCGATGCACTTCATTCCCCCACTGCAGAACACAACGAAGTTTCAATATGTTTGCATATTCTCCAGATATACAGAGGTCAAGCAAAAGAATGGACCACTCGTTTTCCCTCAAGCAGTAAAGAAAATTCCATTCTCTGTCATTTGTGAAACTGTTATCAACAAGCCCCCATTACTGTATTCTTATTTTGCAATTTAGATAGAAAAGTAAAAACTTTAAGAGCCAAATTAAAATATCAGTACCTCCAATCAAGCATATCTTTAAATTCTCTGTGGTATTGAGTATTTTGGGTTTGTACTATGACCTCTTTCTCTAACCTTGACCCCTATGAAAACATTGAATTAGCTAACATGTGATCTCCCCACCCTATGTCCTATTGAACATAATCCATGTAGAGGAGTGATACTAATTTCTTTTGCTACAAGTACATTACATACAAACACTGACGGAAGATTATACAATTGCCCTTCTCCTAACTGTTGTGCACACGGAGGATGAATTTGAAATTCACAGCCATTTCAGAATGAAAATTTGGTTCATGACTCCCACAGAGGCAGAAAAGGCTGTAAGTGCTGTATTACATGGAGGAGCAAAAGAATGAAAAAGAAAATAGGCCGAGACCAAGCGATAAGCAGTATTTATTTTCATCTCATTTACGACATCAGAGTGAGATGTATATCTCATCTCCACCAACATCCTGCAGGCAGCAAGGTAGAATGCAGAAAAATGATGAGAAAGATTTCACCTAGAAAATAGAAAAGTAAAATCTGAAGGTAAATAAATATCTGTAGTCCTGTTACAAAAGCATCAAAAAGAGAAGCTATTCTCCAATTTCTTGTGAACTGGTTGCAACTGTATGTTTTCTAATATTGATAATTCGCTCTAGATGAAATGAAAGAGGCAATTCTGAAAGAAAACTGAGTGCAATAGCATTTACAATGTTGGACTAATGTGCAATCAGTCTGTAACAAGTTTATTTTCCTGACAGCAGCAGGAGTAGCTAGCAGCCCATGGAATGTGGGCAAACAGGTCTTCCTTCCCTCTCTCCTGGAGGAGAATCTGAACAGTTCTCACAGGGACTCCCTGGAACCTTCCCAGCTGTTCCAGTGTATTTATAGAGCATAGCAACTGGGGTAACAACTAGCTCAAGAACAGTGCCTATATTAATCTATGAACTTGTTGTGGCTAGCAAAGTTTATAGGACACAAGCTATGACTTGTGGGATATAAAGGGCTTTAAAAAACTTAATGGCAGAATCTCTAAGTCGACTGGCATGTGGCAAAGCTCTTGGAAAATGTGAAAAATGTTGGTGCGTATGTGCACTACAAAGCTACTTAACACCCAGGTAACTTTTCAGCTCCTACAGACTTGAATGTTTATGATTTGGCCTAGCCATAGTCATGTTTAGAAGCTGCAGACTGTTTGCTTATCTCCAGCAAACCATGTTTTTGGTGGGTGAAGGCCACATGCACTGGAAACCAGGGAGGCTGTGCATCAGAGCATGCCTCAAGCAACTTTGCTTCATGCCTGAACTCACTTCTTCTTGCAAGGGGAAATTCTTGTGGCAGCACTTCCCACTTCAGCAGAATGTAGAAAGCTTCTTTGAAGCAGAAAATGCTGGGAGCTGGCAGTGATTATTTTACTTCTCATGGTATCAATGTGGTTTTCTTCCTTGCACGCTGGTAAAAGGAATAAGATAATTATCTCTGAATTTTAGTTTTCAGACTACAAGAGGCTTATCTTGAAAACATAAACCAAATATGCTGCAAATAAGCTGAAGTTTTTATGTTAAAATCAATCTATTATTATTTTTGTTGTTGTCCCAAAAGTCAGGCTTTAAACATGAATATTGGATAATACTGGGTCGATGATTTTGAAGACCATACTTGAGAGAAATTGTATTTGTGGGCCTGCACAAGGAGAAAGGGGAGGTTAAGACCCAATCACTTGTGACAAAAAGGGCATTTTTGGAAGAGTATTTATTCATATTCTGGTTCTGGAATCCAGGCAAGCAGTTTTGGTGTTCCCTGTCTGTGTCTGTGGGTGTGCAATGGCTGTCAAAGCAGAATTTAGGGGAACATGTAAAATATGTGATTTTTTTTTTAACCCTAACCCCCCACTCCCACCCCCCAAATCTGGAGTTTTGTGATGTCCTGGACACACAGGATGTGCTTCAGTTTTTCTATCATATTGCCATTCAACATTTCCATTCATGCTGCAGAGCAAAACTGCGGTAGATCTTTTCGCATTTCGTACTCTTTCGATGCACTGAGCTCTGCAAAGTGGAACAAAGCTTGGGAGAAAACTCAGATCAGGTGGATTTGGAGGTGGTGCCACACACACATCTCTGCCTTTTCAATACAGTCAGCCAGGCTCTTTGCTCACATCATGCTTAAAAAGGAAACAGTACCTCTAATGGGGGAAAATCAACAAAACCCAGTGACATCCCCAGATGTCCAGCCTCCATTCAGTGACTGACAAATGTGCAGCAGATGGTACAAGTGCTCCCGGATGTATTTACAGATCAATGTAAACGTAAATAAATAACTAGCAGCAAATGTAAGCACCTACCCTACTGCTGGTGCCTTGGTGGCACTAATGAGTCTGACCCGACTTGAAACATGGAGGAACAAAAAATTTGCTGGAAGTTACTTGTCGTAATGCACAGAAGGGAAATGGCAAATCTTACAAGCTCAAGTCTCTTTTATTCCCAAGCAGAATTTCAGAGACAGTTAAATGGATTAGTGAGTGTTTTTGCTACCTCCTTCTCTATAGGTGCAAGGAAGTAAGGAAGGAGCCCTGATCTATTGAAGCAGAGTTTTACAGGTTTCCTGGTGTAGAGGAGGTTTGTCATCCCCTGAAACTAATCAAACAGAAAAAAAACCCCACTAGAACATTTTCCAGTGGTATTATTTTAACGGCACTAATTATGACATGCTCTATAAGCACATGCGGGCACTGTGTGTCTGCCACTGAAAGGCCTTGTTGTCTAAATAAAAGTGCTCTCTTTGAAGCTCCTAGGTGGGCAGAAACAGCCCCAGTATTCCCCAGCCTGCCTTAAAAGCAAAGCAGCCTCACTCGCTCGGCCCTCTGTTCCCTACTTGAGTTTTGATGTTGGCATGTCTTCTCCAAAACCAATCACACGTAAACTTGTACTTGTGAGTAATAAACCCATTACTTGTGAGATGGTTCACACACTTGAAACACCTCAGTAAAGGCTGTTAGAAACATTATCCTCTGGAAAATTTGAGTTAAATTTTTTGCCCAGTGAAGTCAATGACAACAACCTGCTCAGACAAAAAAAGTATACTTGTGTATGGGAATGTTTTGGAGACCCACAGCTACCAGCTGTGCACCATGACCATTTTTGAAATAATCTCCCCCAAAAAACATTTCTGAATTCAGACTTGGGTTTTTTTACCAATTTAGAAATATTTCTGTAGCTATGTAAAACTGGAACATTGTGACTGTACCGGTTTCTCCAAATTTGAATCTGTTCCTGCGATTTCTCAGTGCAGGATGAGATTACTGGACAGCCTAACTTTGGGATGTATGTTTTAGTGTGAATGAATTGATAAATTTAGCCTACTAATTAGCACTGAGTTGAATATTTATTTGATCTGTGAATCTTCCAGAGCTACTTTCAGATTTCACCAAGGAGGTTTTCAGAACTGGAGGAACCATTACTCTATGTAGGAGTTTGATTCGTTATCCTCAGTGTTTAAAATTAGCACCATTTGTCTGTTTTAAAATGTGTGTGCCTTTAAGTTCTAGTTCTTAGTAACACCAACCCAGTAAGTTCTATATAGTTACAAAAATATTGATTTTTAACATGTTTTGAAGTAATGGATGGTCTTAAGAATACAACCACGCAGAAATGAACATCTCTCAAGGCAAATTGGCTCAATGGAGTTTTTTCACTCAACTTCAGTGGGTCCAGGATTATCCTCTTCTGCTCACAGGCATCAGGAGATTAGGCCTTTTATATATAGTTATGATTCTTCCTCTGATGAATATATTGGTTGGAAAACTTACTTTTTATGAGTTTGTTTGCACATTTTATATTTTGTATTGCATAGAATAAAGGTTTAGACCCAGACTTTGGACCTGAAATCTAAACAGAATCCGAGTGACAAAGTCAGATGGTGCTAAACCTGGGAGTTTGAAATCAGGACAACAATATTCAAAGCAAAAAAGAGAGGGCACTGACCAAACACAAATTCCAACTGTAGGAGTAGTGACTAGTAAACTCAAATGCCTTCTTTTTTCCTTGAACGGGCCTGTTTTCCTTAATCTCTGCCTGAAACAATTGGCATCAACAGCTGGGCAGTGTTTACTAAATGAAGCTGTCTCTTCCTGCAGTTCCTTGGTTTCAAAGTTTAAACATAGTGTGTCCTTTACCACAGACTATTTCCATTTGCCTTCCTGCTAACTCCAGTCTGTAGTTCACTCTTGCATGCATGCTCAGGTAGTGGGTTTTTGTGTGTGTTTGGTTGTTTGGGGTTTTTTTGGGTGTGTGTGGGGGGGGGTTCATGTGTTGGCAGTTGTTATTTCCTGTATGTGTTTTATCTGGGAAAATTGAAGAGCAATGTACTGCAAAATCAGAGAAATCATGCTGTTTCTGGAAGAGAGAAGTCTTAATTTTTGTTTTTGACTTTGTTGCCATTTCTCTGTGCCCATATCCATCCAAAGGCATCACTGCAATCTAAGACATTACACCTAAAGTACAGCCTAAGGCAGCAGCCTCTACCCAAGGTGCTGGATGAAATTTGCGGCTTCTGTGGCACAACACTCAGTTCCTGGAAGCAGCCCTTGCTGCTGCAAGCGGCAGCCAAATGTTTAACTGCATCATAACTGGAGCCGTTGTAATCCTGGGTAACCAGATTTGATTCTCTGTTTCAATTTCTCGATTTGCCAAATGAGAATATTGACACTTTCATCTCAGAAATAGAATGGAATTAAAGATTCAAGTGATACTGTGCTCTGAATTGAGAAAGTACCAATCCATGCCAAATATTGTAATTAGTAAAATCTGCATTTGTAAAATAACCACCAATTCTTACAAAGAATAATTTAATTTCCTGGAAATGATGGATTTCTATAAGGCCACAGAAGGTCTCTTGTAATAATGTGGATAGTGTTAAAACCCCTCTAGCAGTTCTGTATGAATTATTTTCAAAACCATAAAGTAGTATGAGTTGTATGACATCTCTGTGTATCCATCTATCTGGATATAATTTTAATTCTATTCCTGTTTCATTTTTCTTTTGTCTTCCAAAAAAAATCAGATGCTATCAACAATTTCTCATATCATCAGTATTGATGTTATATCACCTATATAGTACATGTCAGATTTTAAGAAGTTTCTCTGTGAAACATCATGAAGATGTCCCTGACTGAACATCCAGCCCACATGCTGAAAATGGATCAGCACTGAATGGGGAAGAAAAGTTGAGTTTTAGGAGAAAGGGTGGTGTGCCCACAGGACGCAGCAGCCAGGGTGAGCCATTTTCTCTGACCTTCTGGCAGCCCAGTATAGACCACAAGAGATCAAAGCCAGCTCAACCATCTTTACAGAGTAATGGAGTAAATAGGTCACTCATTACTGATCCTGTGCTGAAAAAATAGCTCCAGATGTATTTCAGATGGCCTGACATCTTTCGTAAAAAAGCCTGCTTACTCAGGCTGCGTACAAGACAACAGGGTTTGATTTTCAGTGTAGTTCTTAAAATATAAGAAAGCAGACAAATACAACTGCATATCAAAATGAGTCTGCCATTGCCAGGGTTAAATGCCCAGCAAAAAGGAAGGTCTTGTTTCTCAGTGTAGTTTGAAAGTAACACCTTTCAAAAGATAAATGCTGCTGTGCACCTTTAAAGTTATTTAGCTCTTCCTTAGCTCTGTGTTATAATGATTTGTTCTGTTGGAAAAACATGCAGCAAGGGAGTATATTTTCAGTTCTGTAACATGTGGAGTGTGCTTACCTGCAGGAATATGGGCAAGTGGTGCTGGAGGAGGTGTGCACGCACAAGACCAGCAAAAAATTATTTCCTTAGAAATGTTAACACTGCTCCTAGCCGCAACAAAAATCAGACCTTCTTGCTTTTAACTTGGATCAAGGGAAAAAACTTGGAAGTGAGAAAGACTCAAAGATATTGAATAATTGGTAAAGTCAAATTAGATTTTAAATGTATTGGGTCTTCTGCCTATAAATGCAATGGACCATTTTTTCCTCTCATTTTCACCATTACCATGCCAACTGAAATAAATGATGCTCCCCTTTTTAGTCTATGACATTGTAGTGATGCCATTTCACACATCTAATGGGAGCACATTTTGCTTGAATAAGCCTATTAAAAAAATTCCTTGTTTTTGTTGTACCAATGTATGCTGCGTGTGACAGCACAGCAGGTGGCTGCATGGAGGTGAACTCTAATTAATTCAAATCAAAAAGTGAGAGACCCGGATAACAAGCTCCACAATTAGCAAATTACATCAAGTGTGTGCAACTATCCATCAGGAAGTGGCTGCCTGGACACTAGTGTAGCAGTGGTAAATCTGGTGAGATCATGACTGTGGCAAGCACTTTCCCTGGCTGTAAAGCCAAGGGAGATACCCTTCTGTGGCTACCACCACTGTCCAGCCAGACCTTGCCAGCCTTTCTGAGTGGAGGTCCATGGACTTTTTGTGACCACCCATCTTATGAGCAAATAAAGTAGCAAACAACAGTAAGAAATAAAATGGGTGGTCTTCTTACCCCCTTGTCATTGGAGTGTCCTGAACTGCACGATGGACTTAGAAACAGTGTGGCCTTACACTTGCTTTTAAAAGCTGCGCTGTGAGTATTTCACTGTGCTTTTCAAAGCACCTATAAAACATAGGAAGGGCTTGGGGGAAAAGATTTTCTCCCACCATAAATCAAAAGTGAGCAGACAAAGGTCAAAATACCAAAAGCCACAAGAACATTAACACTTAGGATATAAAGATTTCCTAAGAAACTAATGCGTGCTCTTTCCCCAGATAATGCAGACACCTTATCTTGGGGAGTTTACAAAATGGAGCCAAGCTACACAAGTAACCACTTAACGAAAGCAAGGCCTGGATCTTTTAGCAGTCTGCAGTCATTAAAGCTCTCGGAAAGTCTCCCAGGAGCCAATATGCTTGTTTAAGTATATGCTGTAAAAGGTCCCTGAGATTTACAAGGAACTGCTCCATGCTAAGCTAGGCACCATCTGATAAACAAGCAATTTTAGCTTCAGGCTAAACGATGCTCTTTGAGGCTTTGATTTACAATGCTGCAGATGATATATTTGTAGTTCTAGGATGGGTTCTGCTGCGGACCTGCTGTGATTACTCATCCATGAACTAAGTTAGGGCTCAGATCTTCAACTAGGAGGTCAGAAAATTGTCAGCGGAACAAGAAATGTTTGATAAGGTTTATTTAGATGCTAACCACATTAAAAAAAATTAAATTAAGCAAAGAGAGGTGAACAATTCTTATGCTTTCCAGGGACCAAGCCTGGGGTTTTTTTCTTTTTTTTCCCATCTTTTTTTGGTAGCTTAATCTTAAATGTATTTTGAGTGAAAAAGTTGCGAAAGTAAGTCCCAAATTGACTTTCTGGACCAATTTTACTTTCATTAGGCTATTTTTTTGAAAAGAGGGATGCACTTAACATCTTAAAATAGAAAATACTAACCTCTATTTTATGAAATTTCTCAGACCTGTTATACTTCTCTCCAACATCTGAAAAACAACTTTGAAAGAATCAGCACAAGAGAAGTAATATAAACTTGAAAAATTTAGATTAAAAACCTGGGCAGCCTTAGGGGAAAGAGCAAGAAGGAAAAGAGGCAGAACCTAACATTTCAGGAATGCATGGCTTCATAATTTTTTCACTGATCCCAGACATGTGGGCCCGGTCCTGCACACTGCTGGGTGCCTCCTGAAAAGTGGTGAGTTGTCTCAACTGCTGTTAAAGCTGGAATTTTTCAGACATTCCTTTAACTTTGCTGTCAGGAATACACAACTCATGGATTTGAAAAAAATGTGACTTTAACCTTGCTGCTACATATATTAGGATTTTTTTTTTCTCCAGGAAAGAACACAGATCAAGCATTGTAACAAACAGATTAAACACAAAATTTTAGCTCAGAAAAAAATAACCTTTATTTATTGCTTTTAAATAGTATGTATGTGTTCTGAAATTCTTTTCTGTTATACTAGCTGTTGATCTTACCTAAATAGTATGTCACTGGAAAAGTTTGGAAAATGTATTTTGTTATCACAAAAACTGTAGAAAAACTTTAAAAGTATTCCCAATTTTTTGCTCCTTTTTCTAGGTTGTTTTCCAATGTAAACCTTAGACTTCAGAAAACTGGGGGTCTGAAGATTCTAAAAAGCGCTTTGCTTTTAAAGTGTAGTTTTAAAAAATCTTTTAAACACACCATTTTGTTTCACTATTAGACCTTGGCTCCATTAGATACTTGGTCCATGAAGCTCTCTGCCTTAGAAGTTCAGCATGCCCTGAATTCATTCCACCTTTTCTTCTTGCAAAGTTCATCTGAATTTATATTGATGTTTATAAATCATTATGATTTCATAATGCAAAGAAGGCTTTTATCACAGGAGCATATGACTGAAAGCAAACAAAACATGTTTCAGAAAGCCTCTGGGACTCAGCAATTGCAGAAGGGGATGTTTCCAGCTGTACTTGGGGGAAATATATAACAAGATGTTTTCATTTTTAGCAAATACTGTGCAAAGCGTGCATGTGGCAGTTGAGATACTCACGTAATATAATCTTGTGTTGTATTATATGACATCCATTAAATTCAGAGATGTGGCACTTATTTAAATATCAGGGTTAAAGGCAGTGTCCAGAAATTGTTAAGAATTGCAATTGCAGTCACATAAGTAGCAATAACTGGAGTTAAGGCTCCAAAATGACTATCTTTACTCATTTTCTGCAATGCACTTTTTAAAGATTCAAATTTAGAGTATAATATTTTAGCCGGAATCTCTTAGTTCTGCCCTGTGAATATCTTAGTTCACAGTCTGGCCTGTGAACCTAATAACCAAGGTTTTTCTTAGATTTTAAATTTTTTTTTTTAAATGCCAGCGGGTGGATGCCATCCCTTAAGTAAAAAGAAATATCCTAAGTTTTTCTTGCTCAAAATCTAGATACAACCAATTAAGTCCTGCATTTTCTGCAGATATTACACGTGACATAAATTGTGGAGTGAGTCAGATAACGGAAATATCTTACATGAGAATTCTCCTTCACAAATCTTCCTAGTAAAGTTTGAACAACTTCAAGAAAATAACTTTTAATTTCAATTGTTTCAGCAACTCAGACACTGGGCATTGGCCACTTTCCAGAGGGTATGCCGGTGCCATTCCTAGTGACATCAATGGGGCTCGTGGATCAGCAAATGAAGTGCGTATGTATCTGTTAGATATGTAATATGCAAAATACAATATCAAGGTCCAGTTGTCAATGTAAAAGGTCACTTACAAGGTGCCTAACTTTTTAAGTAGTACATAGGAGGAGTACACAGGTTCTTTTCTTGGTTTCAAGGCTTTACATAAAATTAAATAGGGTATCTTTAGAAATACTAGTAGAAAAATAACAACATGTAAGTCATGGCTTTTACTATAATAGTTTTTATTTATCCCTTTACTGAGAAAGACTCCATGGGAATTTGTTTCCCAAGAGTACAGTAAGTTACACATGAGTTTCCACAATAAAAGGTAAAAGCTTGCAAAGCCACGTTGTCATTCAGAGCAGACCGGGTCCAACAATGGAGCAGTCGGAGGTAGGATTTGTGAGCAACCTCCACTGCACAGCTCGGAGTTGCAGCTGCTCTAAAGCCAGGTGATTCCCAGTCCCCCAGGGCAGGGAAGCAGTGATGCCAGCAGGGAGGAGCCTAATCAGGCTGTCAGCAGCCACGCTGGCATGGGTGCAGAAATGACAAGATGGATCCATTGGCATCCCAGCTGTGAGAATCTCTGTCCCAGCAGCTGTGGTGAGGTGAGAGCAGGTCTTGAGTTGTCCTCTGCTAATCAGAGGAGCTCATAATAGCTCATTCAAGCAATGAGAAGAGGCAGAAGCCGTCTGCTCCTTGCCTTCCCCTGTCCTACCGTGAGCTCCCAGCCTGTGGGTGGGTGGGCAGCATCTTGGGCTTCTCTGTCCAATGATCCAATGCAGAGTGGTCTCGCTGCCCTCCCTTCAGACACTTGCCCTCTCCACAGGCTGCATGGACAGGGGATCAGCAGAAATATTTACTTCCCCTTTTATTCTGGACCCATAAAATCCGTCATGGCTTCTGCCAGGCTGTTTTTATTGGTTTTTCCTGACTAAGAACCTCTCCATCCAATGCCAGAATACCGGGTGGCAAACCAAGAGTGTGCAGTTTTCCCTCTGCTCTGCTTCTGGGGCTTTCTGACCCATGGAGATTGGTCCTTGAGATCCTCTGGCCTCATTTCAACTGTCAAGGTCATATGAATGTGGAATCTGAATCCTCATGAATATCATTATGCCTCAGGATTTTCCCAAATTTTGCATGCTGGCACCTTTTCAGAGCCTTTGCAAGGCTACTCATCTTGAAAAATAAAATAAATTGGTAAATCTCTATGCCAATTGCAGAAGATAGAATCTAGGCAGCTCAAAAAAAAGTGAAAATATGCAAAGTAAACAGATTGTTTCTGACAGTAACAACCCTGCGATTGCATAAAGCATCATCAAATTGCAACATGCACGTATTAAGCTTTGAGAACAACTGAATTCACAGTGACACATTCTCGGCTCTTGAATTCATTATCACACCTGCTCAGCTTGGAGATTTGCAGTATTGTACCTTCTTCTAAAAGATGGTCTCCAAAGGAGCATTGTATTATCAATGTAATCTCATTTGGGTTCAATTTTATGAATTTCTCTGTGAGCTGTGTGGAGAATTGTAGTGAGAGCAGGGCAAAAGGGTACCAAAAAGAGGTAAATATATGCAAACTCTTCTTTGGGCGCCACCTTCTGCAAAGATGCTCGGAGCAGAACCGTAAGTGCACCTGAAAGGAGATGGTGAAGGGGCAATGTGCTGCAGTGCCATCAAATCATGGTCTGATTCTGGCTGTAGAGAGCCCAGCCAAGCTGATCCTTATGCACCTTTCCCTCTGTGACTTCAATAGTTTCCTTTATTATGTAGAAGTTTCTAGGAGAAAAACAAACCTCAACCTTAAAATCTAATTCACTGGGAAAATGGCAATAACTAATCACCAGAAATCAAGCTTTTTAAAACAAAAGAAATAAATACCAGCCCCCTAATAAACACACTTTCACTCAAAAACAAAAAAATACAAACTTCATGATAATGCTATGGTCTTGACCCTGGACAACGTGCTGGGGATTCCTTAACTCAACGTGTTAATGATAGTATTGCAGGCATTTTTAATAGTCTAATATATTAATGTGCTGTAGAATTTTAAAGCATTTTAAATTGCTATGACTTCTCTCAGCTCTGCCAGATAGCTTATTAAAGTATTTTCCAACTTAATCTAACAAAATATATATATGCAGACTTCTATTTGATACTTGTCAGTAGATGTCATTAATATGTATATAAATAATTTCTTATGGTTGTCTCTTCCAGAAGTAGTTATTGCTTTCATGGTTAGAATGTGAGAGGTTTCCTCTAATAGTATGTATTTAAGGTCAGAATTAAAGTTATGCTGTGATGCAATACTTTCTTTATAAAACAAATGTGTACTCAAGCAGCACACAATTTATTGCGTATTTATATCCATCTCCTTGATTTTATGTAATTGATACTGGGAGACAGATGGTATACTTATGAAAAATACTTTAAGCTGTTAGAGATTTTCATTTTTGTTTGTTTGGTTTCACTCTAATGTGTTTATTTACCCATTGCTTGTCTTTATTTCTCACAGATGTACAACAGCACAATTTTCCAATAAGAAAACTATTTCCTTTCATGAACAGCTCCATGTTATTGCAGTAAACAGCTGCCACAGCCCATACTGGCTGGGAACTGGCAGACATATTTCTCTAGCACAAGAACTTTCAAGGTCTTGCAGAAGCAGTTGGACAGAGAGAAGTCACAGAAAAGTCACAGAACCACCTCCTGGAGGGGACAATGGAGTGCCGGGCACTCTTGCACTGCAGGAGCACATGTGAGCAGAATGAAAGCAGTCACCTTCTGTCCTTAAACAGCTCATGGCAGAGCACTCCCTGCTGCTTCGTCCACTCTTTCACATGCTTACAAATATGGAAATTAGCATATAAAACAAAACTTCCAACAAATTAGAAAAAAAAAGTATTTGAAGGCTTCTAATCCTTATTGAAGAGAGAATATTGCAGTGCTGCTGAGTTTTACATTTTCAGTGCAACTGCAAAAGTATCTTCTCATTAAAGAATGTTTTGGTTAGAGTTGTCCTAACTCTGTCTTTTTACACAAAACAGAATGACTGGAGAATCTTGGAGATAAGGACTTTGAAGTCAGAAAAGTCTCTAGAGAGCAAACCATTACAAGGAGTGTTGTAGAGATAAAACACATAAAAATATGTCATAGAATCATAGAATATACTGAGTTGGAAGGGACCCAGGAACATCCAAGTCCAGCTTCTGGCCCTGCACAGGACCACCTGATATCATGAAGATACTGTATTTCTGTTGTGGTCACAGAAAAATACATCAGGAGAAGAAAATGTCCCCTTCTCTATCCAGTCTGCGGCAGCTTGATATAAATCATTATGAATTCAGTATTGTAACCCAGACATAATTCAGCAATGATACAAGCGATGTTTAAAAACTGTGCTTGAAGGGGAGAATCTTGCTATTTAAAAGGTGAACTTCAAGAGAACAGCAAACTCTTCCTCTCAGCTAAAGAAAAGTACATCACAGAGGCGATGTTGCCAAGTAGATGATTGTCACTAATAAC
This sequence comes from Origma solitaria, assembly GCA_013397895.1. NCBI lineage: Eukaryota > Metazoa > Chordata > Aves > Passeriformes > Acanthizidae > Origma > Origma solitaria. The sequence continues at coordinate 3,546,857 of VZRL01004526.1, read as the reverse complement.
ATACAATCTGCTATGACAATTTTTTCTGTTTTCTTTCTTTTTTTCATTGTCAAAGCAAATCAAAGCATTATCAGTTTGTGACAAAGACAGTTTTTCATACCGGTTTTCAGAATGCTAGTAGGTTTGTTTGTTTTTTTCCTTTCTGTAAACCAAGAATCTCAATTTTCAGTCATAAAAGAAGAGAAGCAGTAGACATACAGAAAATTTTCCCTTTAATTCCACGTTATAAGAAAATGTGCCTGCCTCTATACCAGCCTGTGTCAGTTTCAAGATGTAAAATACATTTGAAGCATGTTGTTAAGCAGGTCTATATTTTGCATTTCATAGGGACAGTAGCACTATGTCAGACAAAGGAGAGCAGTGCTATCTCTTCTGTCTTCTTCCCTTGCTATCACTCCAACCTCCCAGTCCAGTGTGATGTCCAGAACACTGTATCCAGGTCTTTAACAAGGCTTTCAGTCTTCCTGCCTCAGGATTGTAGGCAAATCTAGGAGTGCTACACTACTGCAAGATCTCCTCATGAAACTTCCAGCTACGCCCAGATTTGGAGAGGTAGAAGCTGTCCCTTCTCCTGTGGCCTTCACTACAACCCCATAGCTCCTAAAAACAAATCAGCTTGTGCACAGGTCTTGCCTAGTCACGGCTCATTATCACCTACTAATGCTGATCACCTCTTCCATTAACCATAGGAAAAAACCAAATTCAGATATATTTCAGTGAGTCCCAAGGTGTGTAACCAAATTGTCTGTTTTCTTTACCACTAATTTTACAATATATGTATCACCAAATAGTCCTGTCAATACATTTTGATACAAATGTGCCTAATATTTGTGTATTGAGATACATTTCCTGACCATTCCCAAGCAGAGAATAGCCAAAGAGAGCTGGCATTTATTACAGCCTTTTTGTTCCTATGAGAACTCAAGGCTCTTTTTCATTGTATTTAATGGTCTCGTAGCATCTGTGGTGATCCATTTTAGGCTTTGATTTAAATGATTATCAGCGATAATTGCATTTCTGAAGCAACAGCACTTCAGTAAAAAGACAAACCTTTATTCAAAAAGGTTTCAAAACAACATAGACTATATTTCAAGATTATTCCTACTCTCAGGAATGCTTTAAGCAGCTGGGTGTGTGGCAGGGCAGCTGTGCTGAGTTACCCTCGTCAGGAGTCATATCAGAGCTAGGGAGGGGAGAGGCTGTTTTTTTCATGTGTGGCTTGGCATTGTTCTGGGTATGATGTGGCTGTGTCTCTGTACTGGTTTCGAGGTATTTGTTTATTTTAAGTCTACCACTGTGGTGTGGGGTTTGGGTTTTTTTTAAATAGTTTTACTATGGTAGTGGCCATGAAGGGTGCTTTGCTAAAAACGTTTCTTTGGTTTTAGTATAGGGTAGACATTAGAGGCTATGTCTCTTCTGGGGCTGCTGAGAGAAGGGTAGAAATCTGGGCTTCATCCATCAGGAGATGTCTTGCTTTATTTTCTGTCTTGAGCAGTTTGTAATTCATAGAGCCATAGAATAATCTTGGTTGAAAGGGAGCTTGGAGACCATCTTGTTCCAACCCCCCTGCAGTGGTAAGGGGTGTTTTTCCTTTTAGACCCGGTTGCTCAGACCCCCATTTAACCTGGCCTTGAGTGCTTCAAAGGGTGAGGCATGCACAGCTCCTCTGGGTGACCTGTCCCTGTGCCTCACCACCCTGACAGTAAAGAGTTTCTTGCTAATTTTGGGTCTAGATGTACTTGCTTTTTGTTTGAATCTGTTACATCTTCTCCTGTCCCTCCATGATCTGATAAAAACAAAAACCAAAACCAAGCCCTCTTCACCTTTTGTGTAGGCCCCCTTAAGTATGGTGCTTTAAGGTCTCTCTGGATCCTCCTCTTCTCCAGCCTGAACAACCCAGACCCTCAAGGCCTCTCTGTAACCATTGCTTTGTAATGTACTTTCTAAAGTTAGTTGAGTGCTATTGGGTGGGAACCAAGTGCAGCCCTGCTGAAGAATCAAAACAATATTTCTGTCATGCTTTGTGTGGCCCTGTCACGACTCTGTTACTCATTGTGGAGGTGAGACCTGCTCCCAGAGGAATTCAGATCACACTTGGCTGACAAAAGCCAGTGAAACCCCAGCGCAGCTGTGTGACGCAAGCCTCTCTCTGAGGGAGCCAACACAGCAGCTCTAAGTGACGGCCATTGGACAAGGAGCCCTCCTGTTTCCCTGCCAGCTGAAGTTCAGGGGCTGCTTTAGGTGCAAGTCTCCTTGGGGCAGGGCTGAGGCTCTCTGTGAGCTGTGCCTGTGCCGAGTGCCAGCTCAGCGCTGCGTGCGGGCCCTGCTCTGCCTCGCTCTGCGGGCAAGAGATGCTGCGGCTCCTGCCGAAATGTGGCTGTGAGGAGGAGATAAAGTCTGCCATGGTTGCTTCCACCGTCTTTGCTCCAAGTTTTTGCAGAGTTATCCATGGTAATAACTGGCTGAATTGTCCATGTTAACATTGGAGAGAGTTGTTACAATGGAGAGAGTTCTGTGAGTTGGTGAGGCCTAAGGCACATTCCAGACCCGGTGGTTCTTCTTAAACAGAGAGTGAAAGGCCTCTGCGACCTTCCCCCCCATCACTATATGCTGCTGTTACTTTGAGTATTCAGTTTGGTTTTTTCTTTTGATACCTAACAGAAAGAGCCATGAAGAAGGACAATGTGAAGCTCCTCTGGGTGATATAAAACTTGCATCTGGCTAACCAGGATAAACGAATGTGGTGAGTGACATATTCTGAATTCTTCTATGTTGTATTTACTTGGATGCCCTGCGGTAAATAATGCAAAAAATATGTTAAATATATCTGCCATTCATGAATGCACAATTAAAATTGATTTCTAAAGGAAGCTCTTCTGCTATTTATTATTCAATGACTATAAATGTTTACCTTCATGTTCTTTAAAAACACTCTCAAGTAGAGTTCAAAATGCGTATTGAAGTCCCCATTTGCTCCTGGTGCTTCATTCGTGCTTGTGTGAATGTCTGCACGGGGCTGGAGGAGCACCTGGCAAGGCAGGCTTTCACCTTGCCCCTGCTCCTTCCTTCCTCCCTCTGTAGTTCAGAAGTTTTTAAGAGTGAATAAAAGTCAAAAAGAAAATGAAAGCCAGAGGTGTCGTAACTATCACTATAAACAAACACCGAATTATTGTATGTTTGCAAAGGTCTGGATTTTCCACATAGTAAACTCAGGTGGTAGAAGTGAAAACCTGTGACTGAGTTCTGCTGTTGTTGTTGAGGTGGGCTAAATTTGGGTTTTGGAAAGGATTTTCCCTCTCTGTACTGCCTGAGTGGCAGGAATGGGCTTTGCCTGGAGGTTTTGGGTTTTTTTAAAATTGAAGTTGCAGAGAGCTGTACAATATGTGTCTCAAGAAAAATCTTTTTCTTGCTGATTGTTGCACTTTAGAGTGAATATGGGGTAACAGAACAACAGGGAAAATTAGGTGAATTTCTACTGGAAATAATGGACCTTGTGCAAGGCTGAGTGCAGACTTGTGTTTTGACCTTTGTTTTTGTTACAACTTCGCTGTTTGTCAGCAGTGTAAAATTATTTTACTTACGGAAAAGGGTTTTTTCTTTTCAAATGTGATTAGAAACCGAGTAAATCCATCATTCCTCATTTCAAGTGAAAAATTGCTGAGTATTTCTTTGAAATATTTTCTTCTTGGGGGGGGGGAAGAGGATTTAATTGCTGCTTTTAGAATAAATTTTGCTCAAGTTTTTTCAAAGGCTTGACTGTCCTGACAGCATTCTGTTCTCTCAACAGTATGAACGCAGATTGTATTCCTCAAAAAAATGAGAGAAGTACATGTCTTTTCTAACTTACTAGTAGTTTATACTGATTTTCCAATATGAATTCAGTAGAGGATGTGATGCTATTTTAATATTGGAAGATCTGCTAAGGTTGCCGTTATATTTTCTTATATTTGCTCTAATGCATAATCTCAGAAGAGGCTTAAATAATGCCAATAAAAGTTTGTGAGTCTTGGACCCTTTACTAGGGCAGGGGTAGTCAGAAAAAACAGGATCAAGTCCTCAGTGTGAACTTGAGTTTTCTAGCTTTTTAAAAAGAGGTCTCAGCTCCCCATTTTTTGCTTTTCTTGAAAAGGTTTATCAGCCAGAGAGACCTCAAACTCTGTGCTTCTTTCCTGTTAATTCTACCCCTGGCAAAGTCAGAGCAAGTTTTGACATCAATCACATAACTTCAAAATTGACTAGTAAGTCCTGGTTCCCATCAGACAGTCTAATGCTTTCTGCTGAATTTAGGGTGTTTAATGCCTGAAGCAGTTTAGGTGCTTATGCATACACATTTTTGCATTTGAAGTGTTTTGCTGTCTTAAAGAGGTAGAGAAGCTGCAGAAGAAATATAGGGAATCCCTTGCAAGTTTCCCAGGTCAGAGGAAGGTGTAGCGGGTGGGTGGGGTTTAGTGGAGAAGCCCTGGAGTCTCACAGCTGGACACCAGGTTGTACAGTCAGGACACAAGAGTAGCTGTGCCCTCAGCTTGACTCCTGGTGGAATCTGGGAGTCATTCCTGTAGCTGATTTTCATGTAATTGATGTTAATGATAGTAATTGCTAGCACTGGGCTGAAGTTGATAATCCAAACCACTTGTGATTTCAAGTATCTGGAATTGCAAGTATCTCCTTGAAGGTATTGATGGAGTGACTCTATTTCAGGTATCTTACGTGGAATTATATTAATTTAAAGATGCTAGTAGAGCTTTGGGTTTTATCAAGTACTGAAGTACTCTTGGACATTAATTTCTACTTAGTTGAACAATCAGTGAAATACCAAGAACGTGTATCAGTGTGTTTCGGTTTTAGGCGGTGGCTGAATTTTTTTCTCACAGAGCAGAAGAATTTTGGAGGTTAAGGATGTATGATTTGGGTAGAAGTTTAGATAGATGACTTTCTTTGTAACTTCATGTAGAGCAACTTTTCAGCTTTAGGTAGATGTGTTTGAAGCAGCTACAGGTCTGTCATATGCTATGATTCAATGTTTTAGTGAGCTGTAATGTGTAATCAGTCATATTTCAGATTAATTGCTTGATTAAATTAGTAAAAATGCATACACATTGGACGTTAAGCTATTTTAAAATAGCAAGGTGCAGTAATGACCCAAGCCAGTCTCTTGTATTACCTGCCTTATTAGAGTAATAATGTGCAGATCTTGTTTTGCAGGATGGTTGCAAATGCTTCTTGACATGCAAATTCGCTCATGTTCTGCATGTTTTTATTGACTTTTAGAAAAGAGAATTGGTTTGTTTGACCTACCCTACTTTGATTTTTTTTTTTTCTTTTTCCTAAGGAAATCAATATAATAAAGTAATTCTTTCTTGCTACCCTCTTCTTCATGAAGCTCTTCTGAGAGCAGTCAGAAAATATCTCCCTTTCAATTATTTTAGACTTGTTTGCATTAAATCCTTTCAAGGGGACCCACGTAAGTGTGCCACTTTAATATGGATGTCTTCCTGTGATACAAGCTAAATAAAATTTTACATTTAAGGTGAGTAAGAACCAGTTATGGAGAAAATTGTTCAATATATGTTCCCTCCTAATTTCATTTTCCATGCAAAGCCTGCTCCAGCTCTGAAGTAGGATAGGAGTTTGATGATATAGTATGCATAATTCATAGTTTTGGCCTTCTGTCTGCCCTTTTTTCTGGAATACTACATATTTAGATTAGGTAAACTTATTCTTGTCTCTTATCAATAGTTTGTTTTCAAGCAATATAACCCAACATACAGTGCTACACCTGGAGGGAGTGAGAGAGCTGGAGCCTCACTTAGCAGAACAGGCTGTTTTCTCCCACAGAGTGCATAGGCCTCTTTTGGGAAATTCACCTCTATTTCATTCTGGGTACCATCTATTGATGACTTTCCAGAAGGAATGGGGTGCTGTGCACCACCCTGACACTATTAAGCAGCATTTCTATGTCAATTCAGTGGTAGCAATGAAAATACCAATGACTAGACTGCACAGGGTATTGGTATTTATTTAATGTGGTCTGATCTAGAGCCCATCTCTGTGTGTTTTGAGCCCTTCTATTCTTTGTGGTGTTATCTATTATCACTACTATAAAATATTTGTAAGTGTATTTTTGATTTCAAATCTCAAAGACCTTCAAGGCAGTAGTTTAGACTAACATGCCCCTCATCTATTGAAATTTCAGCAGATCAAATATGATTTGCCGAAGGAAAAATGGTAAAATTTGACATTGCCAAATGTTTCCAAATGGCATTCTTGTTCTTTGTAATCTTTGAGTGCTCTGGAGTCACAGTCAGCAGCAAAACTCTTCCTGCATTGAATTTGGTGTCAGACATTGCTTTAGAAATCAAACGTGCCCATGTGAGATGTTATCGTACTATGGAGAAGTAGTTGAATTTGAATGTGTCTGAAAAGAAATATTTACTGTTATATTACCCTTTTGCAGTAAAAGCCTAAGATCATAATTGCTTCAATAATAATAATAGGTTGTAAAGAGACCAAAGTAAACAGTGAACTCTCAGTTTTTGGAATTCAAATGCTGGCGTTTATTTTAGATTCAACTCTTGTTCAAACTTCGAAAAAAGTTACAAATTTAATCTTTAAAAAAAAAAAATTACTATTATAGTTTCCATTACTAATAATATTTTTGAAGTAAACTATCCTGCATTTTTCACAAAGGGAAATAATTCTTTACATATCAACAAAATGTTAAATTTCAGTTACTGAGCAGTTTTTTTTCCATGTGATTTTGTGGTATTACAGTGAATTAACTGAATGCTTTGTTTATCCTAGGTTTTTTTTTTAATTTGAAGGAACTTTGCAGAATCCCCAAAGTGATGCCTTAGAGCTTTGGAATGGCTGAATTGAATAATATTCACGTTATATTGCCAGTCTGGAATCTAAACATAAAAACAATGTTCTCCCAGTCAAGAAATTAAAACTCAAGGTATTTAATTTTATTTAAGATGGTCTTTTGAATCTTTCAGGCTCTTATTGGGCAGTATTTTTACCCTTCAACAAAATTATAAAGTTCTAAGTTTAAAATAACTGCAATAGCAATGAATTATCCACTTTTCCATACTGAATTTTTAGGAAAAAATCTAACTACTCATGCGATTGAATGTTTGACTGTTTGATTGCTTTAGTGGGAATGGTTCAGATTCTGCCACTTGTTTAAGGTGGGTTGGGGAGATATTGGCTGTGCTGCCTGACTGTAGTGTCTGAGTTTGAAATGAGTTTGTGCAGATGCACCTGCAAGGTGGAATGTGTTCTTCCAAATGCTTTTCCAGATATTTCATGGTTTGCCTCCTGTTCAAATTTAACCTTACAGAAAGAAGAGTAAAATCGAGGAGTGTTTCTGAACTTATAAAATAAATAAAAACCTTTTTCCTGTGTCCAGATACTGTAGTTGCTATGAGTCTTGGATGCTGTAGTTGGGGGCTGAAAAATGACTGTGGAGATGCTTTCTACTCTTAAATGTGGAATTACCCTTCATCCCTCTGAAAATACTTGCTAAAAGACAGGAATTGGTCCCTGATGGTTAATTCACTGTCACAGACAATACAAGCCCATCCTTCCCAAAGAGATTTTATTTACCCATACTATTACTTGGAAACAATAATACTGTGAATGCTACTTCCATCAAAGGTCCTCTGCATCAGTATAGATCCAAAGTCTATGAATTTGTATTGCAAGTTCTGATGTGGGAGTGCTGTTGTTGTCTTGTCTGCAGCTCCTTAACTGTCCCAGAAAGTGAAATAATTGTTTAGCACTGGAACTGCATCAACTGTTTGGATGCGTTACGTGTTGCAGCTATTTTAGATCCCAAGATCCAAACTTCTGGTGTTCCCATAACATGTTACTCTTCCCTACTGAGGTCAGGATTGTGGCTGTGGACTTGTCATGGATTCTGAATTCCATGAACTGGATTGTGGCTCTGCTTCCTTGTACCTGGTGTGTTTTAACTAATGAATGATTTTCACACTCCATAATGGAAATCCAGCAGGTAAGGAGAAGTGCAAGGATATAAAATATAATGTTTATACAACCCTTCCCAAAGATACTGTCGTCGTTGTAGATGTCTGTAGTAAATATAGCCAAAGTACCACTGAGAAGAGACAAAAGTGATGGCTGACTAAATCATAGTGAGTATGCACTGCAAAGCTGCTAATAAATACAATTCCTAGCTGCCATCATAGAATAAATACTAAAATCTAGATATTTTCATGAATTTGTGTTTTTAAAAACATCTTCATGTTTATTTCAATTTCTCCTTTTCAGCATTATACCCCTAATCAGAAAGGAAAATAGACACATTAGGTGAAGTTTAAAAGGGGGAAGAGAAATGATTGGTTTTGTGTGGGAACAATTAGACACTGTAAATGCAGTAAGAATTTGCCTCATCAATCAAATATGAGTGTGCTGGAGGAGCTTTTTCTTTGCAGCAGGAGAGGAAAAGAGCTAGGGCAGTGTCTGTGTGTGCAGGTGTGCCTCTGCAGTACAGTTATGATTGCCACTATTTTGGAAAACCTTTTGTTTTCCCATCCCAAACTGCGCATTTGAATACAACAACACAAAACAAAGGCACCAGTAATAATAAAATAAAAACAAATATAGTTTTATTTAAGAAAACTGCTAGAAGGGTGAATTCCTTGCTCTATAGTAGCTCAAGCTTTTAATATGCCCCTTAGCAGTAACACTGGGGTGTGCCTTTAGTGGCTAAGAGGCAGACTTCAGTGGTTTAGCAGACCTTGAAAGTAATTTTTGTACTTAGTACAAACTCTTGTGCGTGAAAGAACTATCATAATTTTAAAAAAATTTTATATTTCATTAGAATATCTAGTTGCAAAAATTTCAGCTTTTGCTTTTGTTGGATCTGTGACGTAAGATAACCTTCTTTACATCCACAGAATTCACATTAAAACCTGTTGGAAAATTCCTGTTAATTGATCAGAGCTCTGTATTCACTCTGACTTTGGACAGTCCTGCTCTACACCCTGCACCACTATTGGGTCTGTTTCCATTAAAAATAAAGTAGAAGTAATTTATTACATTTCAGGATGACTTGCTAGAGATGCTAGACCTTTTGTGGACTTTAGGTTTCTCAGGACTAGCACTGTTCTTATAACTATAGGATTGAGCTGGAAAATGCCCAATAAAATGCAAGCAATACAAAGATACATTCTTATAAATGTCTCTAAGCAGTTTAAATGGACAAAATTGGGTGTATGGGATAGATATGGAAGAAATTTAATGTCAAAATGCTTTCTGCCTCTGGTGTTAGTCTGGAATATAAACTGTGCTCAGCTGCTAGGCATGGTTGATGATTCTGTATTGTATCTGTTGTGCAGCTTACAAGGGCTTTTGTTTCCCTTTAAGTATTTTATTCTGCGCTCCTTGAATTCAGCGGCATGTCTCCTTACATAGAAATCACTGTCCTAATTTGAGACATGTACTTGCTGAATTTAGTACTTTGTAAAGGCAATAATCCTAAGTATGAATAAAAATTCAGTCTTCCAGGCAGTAATAGAAGCAATTCTTATATTCCTAATATACTGTAGCATTTTCCTAAGGTTAAAAAAAAATTCAGTATGTCTTGAAGTAGCTTCTGAATGATAGTTGTCTTCAGCTGATTGCTTCTTTGACATCCAAATGACATCCTGTGTTGCACATTCATAATTCAAAATATGAAATGTGTTGCGAAGGGGAGAATGGAAATTGGACAGAATGGAAATAGGATTTGGAGTTAAATATATAGCTTTTCAGGAAAAATTAGCGAGGAATAATGCATACCTTCCTAGTGTTTATATTTACTTAGTACATCTGCAACTAGAAATGAATGTATTGTAACATGTTCTCATACATAAAATGGAAACCATAGAATTTGTCAATCATTTAATATACAGAGTGTCTATTTTAACTCAGTGGGATGTTTTACAAAAAAAAAAATCAATTTAGCCTCAAAGTCCAAGAGTGTCTTTTATTTAACTGCAGGTGGTAAAGTTGGCCCTTGAAGACTTGTAGAACAAGTTCTTCCCAGTTATACTCATCATCTCTACTTATGTAAAATTCCATTTGCAAACTTTATATTAAGAATTTTTGCCAGCTTAATGATATTTGCTAGTGAAATGTGGTTTTGATACATTTTATTTATGCTACAACTTATTTTGGTCTAAGTGGAATTAAAGGAGTACATACCTCGGTTTATAATGTGGAACAATACAAGCTTTTGCAAAAACTGGGAGGAGAATAAGTTGTATTACCCTACATTACACCCCTTCGATGGAGAACTCATGTTTTTGAAATCCATGCCATTCTGTGAAGGTTTCTGGGAGTGATGGGTCCCTAGGAGAGCTCAGCTGTTGGTGGCTTTGGTGGCAATTGCATTGACAAAGCAAAAGGAATTGCTGTGCCTCAGTGCTGCTGCCAGGGATGCCCACTCCCTCCTCCCAGATTTCTGCTGGCACAAGCAGTCCTGACTGGCAGCAGCTCCAGCAGCTCTGAGCTGCCATGTGAACCAGCAGGTGAGGAGGCCTGTGGAGCAGGAGGGAGTTGAGATGGAAGGACCTGGGCAGTTGCAGGGTGGAGCTGGGGAACGAGTGGGAGCACCTAGGCAGGAGCAGATGGGAAGAAGCTGTTTTTCTCTCAGCTTTTTGTGCCAAGGAGCTCTCAGCTCAGCTCTCTTGCAAACTGGGGCATTTGGTGGCGTCCAAAGATCTGCTTCAAGGGTTTATTTCTTACTTCCGTCTGTCCCTCCCTGGTTGCCTAGAGCTGCCAATTACCTGTTTATGAAAAGTGTTTAGAAAACTTGTGCATTCAAGCAAAATCTGGCTTGAAGATTTGCACATCTTTATATGGTTATACCACTTAATGATTTTAATACTTCTGTATGAAAGATGGAAGAACTTGGTTACATATTCTTGAAATCCATTTTTATCCACACTGCATTACCGTTCAATCCTTTTTGTCTGATTGGTTGATCTCTATTCTTGCATATAAAGGTTCAAAAGTGGCTGTAGTTTAACAACCATTTCTCTTTTTCTCCGTGTTTTTACTTTAAGTAGTTCAGCCATGGGTTTAGAACAATCTGTGAGCTCCTGGAGCAATAAAGAGAGCAAAAATCTATTCTTGGAGATGTTTGCTTTTCTTGATCTACCTCATCTTTTTGCCTATAGTCTTTTGTCTGTAGTTATTAATTATAGTCAGGGCAACATTTTCAATGATTAATTGACTACTTCTTAAAAGAATAAGGCTGCTTAATAAGCAAAACACAGAGAAAACTTCTATTTTTGTGAGACCTTCTTTGGCAAGTAAACTCCTATGCACACTAGCAATTTTGGTGCTATAAAATGAGGGGAAAGTTTCTCATAGTTATGTGATGTTTAGAGTAATTAATTGCTTGTTCTAAAAATGTCCCCACTCCAATATGAGGACATTTCTTTCTTTAGTCCATGACTAAAATTTACGTTTATTGGCATTCTTTAAGCAGAAAAGGGAAAAAATAATTGAGTTGGACTCACTAACACTGGGAGAAGGAGGTAAGAATTACAGCCTTGCATGACATCTGCCTTCATAAGATCCTAGAAAGGAATGATAAGCTTCAGAGGGAAGAAGGATGTGATCAAGCCAATTCCTTTCTTAATTTCACCATGGGATTGAGTTCAAGCCCCTGAATTAATGTGCAGCCCCCAGTGTTTGTCCATCTCCAAGTTATGGTGCGCTTCAGGTGCTTTTGGAATACTATTGACTCCTGTTGCGCGTGTAAGAGATTAGACATATTCTTACTATAATTTATAAAAAACTGTCTTTTCAGGTGTTTAGCTACACCATCAATATAGTAATATTTTCAAGATAGTGCAGAGACCTTGCAAACCCACTTGATGATGGGTAGAATTAAAATGGACTGCAGGAAGTACTGGCTTAAGCTGAAGCCTGGCCTGGTGAACCAAGTCACCATTTCCATGTTTCCATGCCACAGCCTCCTCCCTTCTTTCTGCCTGCATGTTTTCTCCATGTGATGGACCAACAGTACAAATGGCTCTTGCTAGCTGAAGGGAGGCTTGTGCAGTTTTTGAGGGATTATGACTTTATCCGCTCTTGCCAAAATTAAGTACCTGAAGTGGCTGCCATTTATGTACAGCATAATTTTTCTTTGGAGTACTTTTTAGTCTTTTGTTTTTGATGTTTTGAATTTCTTTCACCTTTTTTATCTCCCTTTATCAGAAAATTTCTCCCTGCATAGTTTGTTTCATCATGTTGCTTCTACTTCCCCATGTTTGCCTGGGATGTAAATATAAAAATACTTCAGTATGACATCATAAGTATTAGAAATCAGGCAAAAGTAGTTCCATCCTCTCACCTTCAAACACCAGCTCCTTGTGATGACACTGCTTCCATTAAAGAAGGCTTGATGATATTTAGCATGTTCCTGGCTCTATCGCTTAACCCATTTTTCATTATTGGTTTTCTTCTGATTTTCGAAGGGTGCAAGCTAAAAGGGCTGTGATGTTTTATTGAGAGAGATAGTTAAAGTGTCTCCAGCACAGTTAATAGCAGGGTTTATGCCATTTATCCTGAAATGTGCTTGTAAGCCTGTACGTCAGCTAAAATGAATCTCTTTATAATATGGAAAATGAAGGCACTAAGCATCTTGCATATTGCCTGACCTACATATTTCTCCACTGAGGGAGCTGACAGGTCTCTCCCAGGAATGCAACAGGGGGCATTATTTGTTTACTTGAGTGCTTCTTGTAGCTTCTCTGCATCTTGTCTTACTGCTGTGCAAGACAAAACACAAAGACAGCCTGATTGCATTCTTTAGAAGTCTAATCAGAGATTAAACCAATCAAACTTGATACACCTTCATAGCCTCTAGCAGAGTAGAGCCTCCCTTAGAAAGCCTCAGAGTAAAACCCCACCGTAATAAAAGCAGATCTGGCTTGACAGGAACAAGTGTTTCCATGGGTCCCTAACCATACCCCAGACAACTCTATTAAATACATCAAGGAAGAAAAATTGAAAATATATGAAGATGTCTGCAGTCACTTGATTTGAATGCAAGAAAGAAAAAATAATGCACACAGTTGAGTTTGTTGATACTATAGCGAGCCACCCAAATTCTACTGGGTTACTGGAAAGGTCTGTAAATATAACGGCAAACATTTACATCCTCTTTCACTGGCAGGATGAAACTTTCCTACAGGATTAAAATAAATGACAAGTTGCATCACCAGGCAATAATTTCCCTCCCAGGATTGTCCTTGGCATCATTTGTCTGGTTCCTGAAACTAATCAAGGTGTAGGGAACAACAAAAATATCCTTAGGGCTGTATCTTTAGCTTTGTGTCTGTAAACTTTCAGGGCATCTGTAATATATTGTAGATGACACTGCTTATCAATAAAATTGACTTAAGCATCTTAAATCAAAGCCACAATTCGACCAGAATTGGCATTGCTAATATATGTTAGTAATAGGATGGAAACCTCATTTTGTGAAACAATAATTATTTGTAATAGTTTACAAATTAAACTTTTAGACTGTTATAATTGGTCTAATAATGTACTCTTGTTAATGACTGAAGCAAGCCAAGTTGATCTATGGTTAGACAATAAAGCTCTTGGAAACAAATGGTCACAATAAATCAGAGTTTTGTAAGCTTTTTTAAGTTAAAGCCAGAGGATACTTCCTTAGAAAGGGATCTCAGAGAATATCACTAAAAGTGCATTGTAGATATGATTTAGAGGATGGCTGTGTTGAGCCTTCTGCTGAGCATAGCAAAAAGAGATGACCTGTCTAGGACTCGTTTAAAGTTCTGTATATTGCAGGAAACTTATGTTTAGTGAAAGCAGTACCTGTATTGCAAACTACATAAATACTTGAATGTTTTAACTGCTGCTGTGTGGTCATTATCACAATTTTTCTTGGGGAGATTAAATGTGTTAAATGAATAACAAACTAAAACCAGAAAACCCTTTTATTTAGATGTTTGGCAGAGAACTGTTACTAGTCTTATCACTCAATACTGTTACACTTCAGAGTTCCCATGTCTGACAGCAAGAAGGTCTGTGAAGGGCAGAAACTTGTCTGTGCTGGAGCAAAAAATGCTAAGTGTCAGCAAGGAATGACTTTATGTCAAATACAGTATGTGAATTTGACAATTCCTAAATGGAAAAGCATGTGGCTGTTTTTGTATTTTCCTGCTTAAAGAAGAAAAATAATTTGGTTTTTACCTATAAATAAGTAGTTTGTTATTTTAAATGGAAGCAGTCCTGCAAATCTTGTTTTCCAAAGATTAGTTATTGGGGTGAAAAAGGGTTCTACCACTGAGGTTCAAAGTAGAGAAAAATTCTACAGTATCTGAGAAGATATGGCTCTATTTAAATGTTTCAACTCTGCAACTCTGCTTATCATTTGGAAACAATTTTATTTTCAGGTTCTCTGACAAAAAAAAAGCCAATTACCTTTCAACAAAAATTTTGGTAATTTTTATAATGTTATCCTATTTCCTTCATAATTATCAGATGTGAAAAAAATCAGCATTCCTGTTATTCAGACCAATACTTTGGAAATTACATTTATATGCTTCCCAGAATATTTTTTGGTTTTTAATAATCTTTGAACTGTTTGGCAGTGTTCTTTTGTAGTGTATTCAGTAATGCCCCTCATACTCACCAAAACATTCCTCAGTAAAATGAATTACAAATAACTTTCATTTTTAAGGTTCTTATATAATCTGGAGAATAAGAATTATTTATTGAAAAAGAGGAGTTATTAATCTGGTTAGATATATTGTTTGTGGACAATGTTGAATGTTTAATATTAAAAATATTAGTCCTTACTTTCAGCTGATTTAACATTGCCATACAAGAGGAATAAAATTTCACTGAAACTCCTCAACATCATCAATTTTTTTAATAGCTTCCCCCTACTACATAGTTACTTATCTCTACTATAACAACTTTGGTGTTTTGTATTTATGTTATACCTTCCAGTGAAGGATGTGAAAAAAAAACCAAACCCCAAAACCCTAAAAACCAAAAGACCCTATAGTGAATTAAAGAGAGATGAGTTATCATTTTATTGAAACAAATAGGATTTCTTTTTCAATTTAAATTGCTGTCTGCATGCTAGCAAAAATATTCCAAATTTTTTCATAACCCTGAAGATAAATTACCATGGAGGAGAAAATTTTAAGAAATGCTATTCATTTCTAATAAAGAAGCTCCAAAATAAATCAAGTAGAAGAGAAATGCTTAGGAGATGAAAAAGCTCATACAGAGGCTGTGAAACACTTGGTGATAGGTGGGAGTTATGAGATGGAGAAGGAAGACAACATGTTAGTTTGGAACTCCTTAGGGACTTTAATGCATGCAAATAATAAGGAAAAATAAGAAGCCAAATATCCTGAAAAGCAAACATTTTCAGTGGTTTATGGTCAATGCCCTTTCAGGGAGTACTGTGAAAACAATTTCTGTTGTGTATTGGTAACTTGCTATATTTCTGACCTAAATTTTTATTTTTACACACAACAGACTTTTGGCTGATCATTCAGAATATTTAGTCGCAATACTCTGATGCCAGACAGTTGTGTTGGAGTGTTAAACTTGTTATAAACCTGGATTAGTACAGGAACAACCATGATGGGTCTGACCAGGGTCCATTACATCCACTCTCTAAAAGTAGTCTGTTACTGTTAGAGCAACACAGAAAAAAGCTTCAAGTCTAAATGGGTAACAATCAGTTGCAATTAAGCCTACCAATACTGTTTTGCTGCTCTTGGAAATTCTTTGTTTATTGCGAATTTTGCTAAAGCATGTCAAATGTATGCTCAAGGAAAAGAAAAATTTCTTCTGCTTTGAACAGAGCTGGACCTGCGCAAGGCAATAGTGAGACTATTCCACAAAATCAGAGTTTTAAAACACGATTCCGTCTCAAAGCCAGAACATACCAATGCTTTCTATTAGTATATCAGGAGTATCCTGAGCCTATAACCTTGGAGTGGATTCCCTTTCCTCTCTGCAGTCTTCCTACCGATTTCCATACCAGTCATATTCAGCTGCCCTGGAGAACTATGCCTTGAACTATCCAAACACCTCTGTTTCTCCTTTGAAATTGGGACAAAAAAGTCCTGGGTGTTCTGAGCTCTGACCTTATAGGATTGGCCTAATCCTGCCTTCAAATCAGGGTCAGGAAGGGTATGTGTTGTTTGGGCAGTCAGTAGCAGTTACAGCTAGACAAGAATCAACTTCAATAAAGATAAATCAGAAAGAAATAACTGTCCCATGGATCTGCTGTGGGACTTGCAAGGAATTTGCTGGTGCATCTCTGAGTGAAAATGCTAATACATACAGTGTGTTTATCAGCTTTGAGGTAGATAAATGATGGTAGAAAAGTGATGTGAGTATCTGGAGGGGGAACTGGCATATGCTAATTTAATTTTTGTTTAAATCTCCTTATTAAAATTCAGTCAGGCTCAAAAACATGGGAGAAGGTCTCTACATTTAAAAGTAGAATTTATTCCATGAAAAAAATTGACATTTCAAACAAACTTCTTGGAAGTAAAAGGGCTGGAGAATGGAGGGAGGAAAGGAGCAATCAGCAGGTTGCAGCTGCTTAAAGTGACAGCTCAGAGGATTTACAAATGTGGTTGCTCTGACTATATTGCTTGAGTCACAGCAAAAAGTAATAGAAGTGCAGTTGTTGAGAGATGGTGACTAAAGTTGATGGAATAGTAGCAATTCATTTAAACATACAAAGGATTTTGGAAATGGAGGAGCCACAGAAAAAACAAATTAATAAAAATAAATGAGAGAACCCAGAAAAGGGGTATAAGAGCGTCCCATGCAGCTCAGGATGTGTCCGATATGCATTCTAAGGGAGTGTATTTACTGAAATATCAGGGCTGTTAATGTGGCTTTGTATGGTGAAGCATATTTTTCACTTTGTGCACTGGGGAGCAGCTGGGAGCCTTTTCAGTCCTACAAATGACTGCTGCTTGCAACTAACTATGGTGAAGGTCTGTGTTTCTGTAGGGAGGGAGAACATGCACAGATGAAAGAAGTTCCAGTGCCAGGTTGCTGAAGTCGAAGCCAGTCCAACAAGTATTTCTGCATAAAGCTTGAGGACTGCTCCTCCTGCTTGTGGAATCCTTCAGTAGTGTGAGTTATTGTAACAACCATGGGATCCCAGTAATTCACTGCCAGAGGCTGTGAGATGGAGAGAAACGCCAGTGGATGTATTTTGGATAGGTGGCACTGGTGATTCCTACACTTGGATTGCTCACTTTTGGGAGTCTGCTGAAAGAATGGGTAGAGTCCATACAGGACACCTTGAATAAGCTGGCATTGTTACTGGTGTCAGCCTCTTGAAGATTTACTGGATTAAATGGGTATGGCAAAGATGCTTGTATGAAGGAAAATGCAGCATACAGCCTTTGAAGGAATAGTGTCAAGCATTGTCATTTTTAGATGTTTTGGTAGTCCAGCCTGGAAGTTCTCTAATGTTTTATCACCATCAGCTTGGGAAACAGCAGCTCTGAGGGAGAATGTACGAAACTTGTGACCGCCTTAAGTTCACTGAAGGGACTAAAAGAATTCAAATAGTTTCTGTGCAATAGTAGATGAAATGAGTAGAAAGATGCTAGGTTTTAAGTCTGGCAAACTAAAGTGACCATGTTAGCATAGCTGTTCTTCAAAAGCCAAGATTGTAACAATTTTTACATATGTCCCTTGTAAGTGAGATGAAATTGGAACACCGCAATAAAAGCAAAGGAAGGAAAAATAGTATAAATCATTGACAAGGCCATTATTTTAAGGTGGAGGAATGAGTGATATTTACAGAAGAAATATGATCAAAAGAGCAAGATTATTGTGTGCTGGAAAGGCAGTCTGAATTTCTTATATTTATCTTTATTTTTAATTTCTACCAGCATATACTACTTTTTTTCTCAGTTTGGGTGAAAATACAAAATTAAGGAGCTGAGAAATCTGCAGTTAAAATAAGTGTTATCCAGTACTTCCTACTCCTCATCCACGGGAATGCAAAGTACGTAGCAAGTAGTCAGTGTAGTACCTTGAAATGGAGATATTTTTAAGCCTTCCTGCAGAGCACATTTCTTTAGTTTACAGTTAGCTGTTGCACCTTTTTATTGCCACTATTATCTTTCTCTTTTTACATACATACAGTATACTAGTATATGTTACAGAGAGGCCTGAAGAAAGCCCAGGGGATGAATTCTATCTTCTAATGCACTGCTAATAGTCAATAAGAGCTTGAAGTGTCTTATTTTAAAATAAAAGCCAGTGCCCTATAAATCAACGTGCTACAGTGGGAATTTTTAAAGAAATCCTGCAGAATTTCATACTTAAACCATTACTGGTTTGTTCTGGGCTCATCCATGGTGACAAACACAGGGATGGTGTGAAATTGTAATGACAGCCAGGTTCAGCAGCTTGATGTGGTCTGTTTTCCTGTGTGTCATTGCACAGTTGCTTCTGAATAAAGGAGAGCCATCCAGAGATATCTGTGTAACTTAGGAGCAGCTTATACCTGGGCTGAAGTGTTCACAGCACAGTTTATTCCGGCTGTGCGTGCAGCATCTCCGAGCAGAGTGTGCGATCACACATTGCTGATGAAATTGTTCCTGAGTTAGGTTTGACTGCAGCTGGGTGTGCTGGGGCTGTATTGTGCAGCCTGTGAAAGTGTCAATTAGCCTGAGAGCCTACATGGAGCAACTGGTTATGTCATGTGCTCAAACTGGTTAAAGTTTCAACATTGACAAAACAATAACGAAATACTAATCTGCCGTGTGTCTGCAAGAATTGCAGCAGTTTCAACCTCTTGGAGAGAAAAAGCAGTTGCAGATGCTGCAAGTACAGGCTGTGGAGAAGCTGTGAGGGACAGGTGATACTGAGAGCTGAGCAAAACCAAACCGTTTTTGCAAGTATTCATCTTCTGAAATGAACTTCTAATTTTACCAATAGGAAATGAGAAGCCTTGCTCAGAGGCAGATTGTCAGTCTTAGTCCGCACTAGGACAACCCATCTTGTTGCAGAAATATAAGCATATTTATCCTCCCCTAATTTAACTCACTAGCACATAAATTATGACTAAAACTCTCATATACATTATTATAATAATTTTATTACTCAACTAAAACTTTCCTATCATGGATAGATATGCCAGGAATGCCAAATCTTCTAAACTGATTTTTACAAGTGGAAGAGACAAAACAGAATCTGATAATTTTGTGTATGTCCTCTGCCCACATGCACCTTTTAGTATCTAGAAGCCAAAGCTAGTCTTGAGCAGATATTTCCCTGAAAAGGTAACTGTTGTTGCTTTTGCATGTCTCCATGAGTTTCCCCTGCAAAATACTTTCTTGTCTGTATTTTGAAAAATTATTTTCCTGTGTTTATAGTAATCTTTCTTCAGCCCATGTGTTTTAGTGCCTTGTAACTTTTCTTACTATTCTACCTCTTTGCATCTGCTCCTGTTAAGTGTTTCATTCTGAATTTTTTTTTTTTTTCCTATGTGTTTCTGTAGGTTCCTTTTAGTCTCCTTTCCACTGTAGCCCTTTTCCCTTCCTCCTCCCAAAGCCACACAATATGTATGCAAGAAAGTACTTCAGGCCAGATTTATTTATGAATTTGCCAGAAGCAGGTATTTATGGGTATTCTCTGTTTGTGCTTTCACATAGCTGATCGCTGTTGCTGCTTTGGTTTAGAGCCACAGGAGTAAATGAGTCCTTGAGTGAATAACTGTGTGTCACCCTGAAGAGAACAGCCCTCATGTACTTCATCTACAAAAAATTCAGAAAACTGGAAACTGCATAATAACAACTAGCAGGATAGCTGAGCCAATTCAAGACTTTGGCACCAGAAGGTTTTTGTAGCCATCTTTAATGTATGCAAGTCTCTCTTGTGTTTCATTCCCAAAGGTATTTGCGTTATAAAAAAGGCAGAGATTAAATGATAAAAATATGTAGAGAAAATATCACCCAGCAAAATCAACAGAGGGGGGAAAAAACAGTGTTTTGAAAAGAGAATTCTACCACAACCAAACAAGACCATAAAAATAAGATACATTAATAAGAGCATCAGAGTTTTTATGTTTAATTCAGAGTCTTTGTGGAGTGGTGCTGAGCAGAAGTTCAGGAGCTACCTAAGTAGGAAGGAGACAATAAATACAATTGTGTCATGGCACCCTGAGCTGCCTCTCTCCTCTCTATTTTGGTAACGGGTGTTTCTTTCTGATGCCAGTTTTAATTGTATTTAAAATTGCCCCTCCAAAAATGAAATTGTGAAAACTCTAACACAAATAAGTTTCAAAACATATAGTTCACAAACAAGGGCAAATTTCTACCAAAAGGGGTAAAACCAGTACAAGGTATCTCTTGAAGTATTTGCCTCTGTTTCCTTTCGCTGCCCCTTTTGCTTCAGTAGAAAAGAGGTTGCTTGCACAGAGACGGATGCTGTCTGAATACTTTCTGGCCAATTCCTGTAGTCATTCAGTGCTCATCACAGGATTTTTATCTATAAAAGCAGCTTGGTATGTTTTGTAATATTACTGTGAACTTCAAAGAAAAACATTTGGCTAAGAAACACTGGCAATTCCTTTTAAGAATACCCTTTAATGAATGGATTTTATTATCATAAAACTAAAGGTAAAATAAAGAAAAGAGGAAACAAGATTTCAGCCAGAGCTGAATGGCAGTGACAACTTTTAGGTAATGGTATGAAACATGATGTTCTCATGGATGGTCTTGCTATGGGTTTTTTTTTTACTTGCCTTCTCCAAGTGCTTGGATAAATTCTACAAACAGGTCTTCAACACCAGACTCTTCTTACTGAAAATTTCTGCTTTGACATCACTAGACAGCTCAAAGTAATGAACTATTTCTGAGCTTTTATTTACTTTGTTTACCTATAATAATTATGCTACTGCTAAACTTGCTTTTAAATGGCTATACATTGAGATGAACCAGTTCTCTGTGGAGAAACACCTCATACAGCTGCAGGAGTGTTCAGTCTAGACAGATCTATGATACTGTAGGTGTTTGAGAACATAGCATTGCAAAATAATCTCAAAAGGGAAGGTAAAATTTTCAATAGTTTAAACATATTTTTCAAGTAGTAAAAAAAGTAAGCTTCCCCTGCTTTTCTTTTGGAAATAAATACTGCCAGGAAAAAATTTGCGCATACATATTTGGCAATAAAAGTATTTCTTTTTCCTCTTATGTCTCATGATGAAATATGAATAAAACCAATAGTCACAGCCAAGGCCAGTTCTGTTGCAACAGTTCTACTTCTCTTTTAGTATGTTCTGTTTTCTAAAAAAAAGTTCTTTCAATGTTATAGTCTTTCAACTATATTGAATTCAAGGGGTATAGCATGTAGGATTCTGCAAACTGGACTGTAACCGATGATCTTTTTCTTTAGCTCTAATTTGCAGAGTAACTGTCTGTCTCCACAGTGAGGATTAAATGCTCCCCTATGAATCTTCCTTAGTTCTTAGACAGCCCTTGCAGCCTCTTACCCTCCAGGGAGCGCATGCTGAAAGAGGAAAAGCCTGCTTGCATTAACTACATAACCTTTCTAAACAGAACCCATTAAAAAATCAAATTGGGTACTTTGATCAGCCTGGGATGGGCATCAGAGTGATATAATTGTATAATATAAAATTCTATAGATAATGATGAAGTTAAAAAACTTATTCTTTTTGTCAACTTCGGGAGCTGTTTGTGGTTTTTTGTGTTGGCTGTTTTCTTAATTTCTCAGTATTGAATAGAGAAAGCCAAAACACCTTTCATTTTCCAAGAGTTCAACAGTTTTGGTGTGTCTGAATTAGTGACAACCAAACCTAGCTTCAAGATGCAGAGTTTGATCCAGGTTATGCATACTTATTAAATTTGGGAAGATTCAGATTCTTGAAATACATTGTACCAATTTAAAAGTAGGATTTTTGAATTAATCTGAAATTTCAGTATTCTCTAGCAGTGGAGGCTATGTTGATCCTCCTCTAATAGCTCTATCACATATGAAAATACTAGCTTTGAGATCTTGCACAAAGGCATTTGCCTACAGTTTTGTTTGTGAAGGGTCAGTCTACACTGAGTACTGGACTTGCAGATGTTGTCATTCTATGACTAAATCTCAGTGAAGATACCCTTTTTTTTTTTCTCTCGTGCTTCTCAAAATGACAATTCTTGCTCTTTGGTACTCTTCATGGAGTCTCTGCACTCTTTGTGGAACACAGCAGCTTTAGAAAATGTGAGCAATGTGATACAGAAGGAAAAAAAATTGACTCATTTATTGCTGATTTTAGCTCCTATTTTATTGATTCCTGACTCATCGGGGAGCAGATAATAACTTGGTGTCAGATGAGATGGCTGCCTACATGAACAATATGATTTATGACTGACTGCCACAATGGACAGTAAAGCAAATGAACAAACTCTGCTGCTCCTGATTTGCTGGATCCTGACTATTGACCAGCATGTGCTGCTTTAAGTCAGGTTTCCTTATACCCACCCATCATTTTCTATGGGTGACTGTGAAGAGCTGACCGTGAAGAGCTTTTCTCACAAGACACCAGGGTTCTGACTTGGTGGAACCTGTTAATCTCCATTATAGTATCAGCTGTTGTCAGCTGCATTGCTAAACTAAATTGACCTAACTTGGTACGCATTTCTCTAGCCTTAGCTTCCTCTCTACTGAAAAAAACTTAACTCAGGTTTACTTAATGATTTTTCTTCTCCTTTTCTTCCAAGACTGTACAGGAAATACATTCATTTCTTTGGGTTTGCATGTGTTTCAATGAAGTGTGTGTGTGGGAAACCTTACTGCATCAAAGTCAAATCAGTGAGAACAGCTTATTTATTTACTGCCAGAAAGTTAAGCTGAGCTCTTCACTTGGCTCTTGCAGCCCTGAGTTCCATAGAGGAAATCTTAGAAAAATTATCTTTTGTACTCCAGAGACTCTTGTTTGACTAACTTTCAAGACTTCAGTGCAAGTCAGCTGTTTGAAAACTGTTATGGTCCTGAAGGGAAAGAGTCAAGACAGACCTCAAGAGGCAGATCACTGCTTTTATTGGGGCATCAAGCACAGGTCATGCTTATAGCCCTCTAAAAATTACTGCTCAGCTAGGGAGGACTCAAACTCTTTGAAAGGTGGAAGTATGGTCCTCTCAAACACAGTATTTTGGTAACCCTGATAGCTCAGAGCTTTAGCGTCAGGGAGAGAAAATGTTCTTGTCTCTGATGACTCAGGCAGGACTATCTGTAAATGTTACTCCACTGGGCTCCAGTGCCAAAAGCCACTTGGCAGCAGAGGCAGGGGTTGGTCCTCAAAGTGAGGCAGAAGTGAGGCAAGCAGATGGAGCCGCTGATAATGTGGTGACAAAGAAAACAATTCTACCTTGTGTTTGCTTCTGGCAGTTATTGACACACAAAAATGCTTAAGAAGAAGAAGTAGCTAAGTTAGAAAACATAAGTACTGATTTCAGTTTCATGAGCTGCTGTTGTGCATCTTAGGAGTTATTAACAGGAATGTATTTGCTCATATGAGGATTTACTTAGCTCTTCAGTTCACTCTGTTCACTTCAGGTTGTCTCCACTGACATTAGTATAGGTGAAACACTGCTGTTCCTTCTCATTTTTTATTTCCTCTTTTCTTTGTCTGCTGAACTGAAGATGCCTTGGTAATCACTGCTGGTGTGTGTCCTGGAGCAAAAGTATGTGGCTGCTTAGGGAAGGGTAAAAAAGATGTGCTGGGCTGCTGTTAGGTTGATATTTCTGTAGTTCCCTTTCCCTGGAAACCCTGAGGACATCTGACTCTAAAAGGGAAAGATGAGGACAGAACTGTTAGTCTCAGCTCATTCACTCGCCATGAAAATATAAATAGGAGGGGTGAAGAATGAACGAAGATGTCTTCATGTGAATATTATTTCAATTTTAAAAAGTTATATTGTTATAGGCAACACTAATCTAGGAGCATTGTAAATTAATTTTATTGTAGCACTAAGTACTGTGTTGTGTTAATGATTCTCTAACAAATATTTTACTCTTGCATAGCTTTCTTTTTTCTGGAAATACGATTCTAAGTTTTAAGATCTAGATTTCAAATAGCATTCCATCCATAAGCCCTGTGAATACCTTTAAAATTCAATGGTACAAGTACATTTTCTTTTCAAGATGGTCAGTCCCCCATTTCATAGGTCAAGACGGGGGGACTCCCTCTTCCCTCCCCACATGGCTGAACTTAGTTACATCAGTGTGCATCATTGCTGCTTCTGAGATGCAAAAAATAAACTCAAAGAAACTGCTTTATATATGTTCTAGAATGATACTTTTCATTCTGAAAGATAAAGGTTAATTTTCAAAGGCATAATTTTAGAACATGTTTTTCCTTTCCAATTTTCATTTACATGGGTTTTTTTATGCCTTCAGAAAATATAAACCCCTTCTTAATCCAGAATACTGTCCCTATGAGATTTGGCATAATTTTTGTCAGCTGATATTATTCATACATATGAAAGAATGAGCCTAGTTATTATCTGTGATTCAATCTGCTCTTTCAAAAAAGGTCCCAGCAATTACCAGGTTAGTAAGTTCATCTTTCCAGTTCCCTTCAAGTGTTGTAGTTTTAAGTGCTTGTTTGAAGGCAAGAACTGTATTCCCTCACTGCGTGAACAGTATCATACTGTGAGATTTACAAGCAAGCAGCTTAATACCTTCCCCAGTATTGTCTTCGAGGTATTTCACTTCCTTTATTTTCCTTCTTTAGTAAATAAGGCTGCAAGTTGCAAATCTGAGTGCTTGAAATTATACTTTCAAGTCTTACTGAGGCTTTTAAATAGTGGTGTCCAGATTCTCAGAAATGAATCTGGGTTGATTTTGGAAGCCTGCAGAGTGTATTAGAACAACAAGTTTAAGCAGCTAGCTTTGGCATTTTTTAACCTCAGTTTTAGGGTTTGTACTGAGGTATTTTCTTCTGGTAAAGAGGAGGTATGTGCTCCTCTTGCTTCTTGAACAGCAGCAAACTCTAAACTGAACGACTTATATATAAAGAATTGGAGTGTTAATTTTCTTCTATGACCACTGAGTATAGCTGCCAGATCCTAAATTGCCCTTAATTTATATAACATCTTTAAGTTCCTCTATGCTTGAGTGTCAAAACTGGGTAAACTGTTCTGAGTGCGTGAAACAAATTTTTCGTTATCTTTAAATGAATAATGAAGTTTGAATGATTAAAATATTAAATATATAAAAAAATAGCTTTCACCTTGTAAAACTGCTGTTTCACCTCTCTCTGAAGATCACATTAGTTAGAAACCCACGGCAGATGTTTCTGTGCTATCCTGCCCCGAGACCGTCAGCAGAAAGTGGCTGTGCAGGGGCAGATCTAAACAGCCAAGTTAGAGGTGCTCCTGCAGCCATGGGGCAGGGACGTGTGTGCAGAGGCAAGAGAAAGCATCCTGTGTTTAGCTTCACTGCTGTAGATATGGCTCAAGATAGAAAACTTGAGCCATAACTGTTCAAAAATACCTGGTTTGGAGCAGATAATTGGAGCCACCCCTGTATACCTGTGGTCCCCCATGCTGAGTGGTCCTGCATAATTTCTCCTTGCTAATGCTCTCTTTGATGGAAACATTATGGTTGCATTTGTGCTGTGGCTGGATCAAAATCATCTTCCTTCATAAACAAGGAGAACATTGTTTATTTAAGAAAGATTTCCAAAAGAATGTGGAGAAATTGTTGTAGCCACTGCATTTGGATATAATTGCAAGCAGGTGCCTTTAATAATGGGCTATGGCTTCATTTAGCCTGGTTAAACCCCACTTTGTGGTGCCAAAGTGAGATTGGCTTGCTGCAGCAGGAAGAAGGCTCTTGCCAAGCTACTTGAGCTCCAAAGCCTAAGTCATAAAAGCCCTCAATGTTTACCCTGTATACATTAACAGTGCTGTTATTTTTATGGCCAAATAGGGCTACACAAGTAAAAGTAACTGAAGCTTGACTCCTTTTGGGTGAGTCCAGTGTATATTAGAAATATCTAGATAACATCTAGTATTACTAAGACATTTATTTCATTTATCTCCATGCCTATCCTGTTTGTCATAGTAAGAAGGCTCATGCAACCATTGCTTCTGTCCTCCTGTCATCACTTCAGCTGGTGAGAAATGGTGCTGATCAAACAGCTTTTTGCCTGCTAGGTTGCTTTGTTGGGTTGACTCCTGGTGCGTTTTCAGTGGGTCACTGGATAGAGGAGAGATGAGTCCAACAGAACTCTGAACCCTATAAGGCACCCAGATGGCTCAGCAGTAAGCAGCTTGAAACCAGTCTGGATTAGTTCCACCATCCACCAGACTGCTTTTTGTGGTTTAGGAAATGGAGGATCGCAGCAGTCAGGCTACTGGGTCAGACTTGAATGAAGTTTCAGTCTTGGAGCTGAAGGGGAAACTGGCTTTTCTGCCTCTTTTCTCTTTCATCTGGTTGGCATCGTCCCTAACATCTCAAAATTAAGCTGCTTTGGAAAACAAAAGACCTGTTTAAAAGTACATTTTCTATAGATGGGTATTAATGAAGGATAAAGTTTGGAGTTGTTTATTTGAAGGTGGCAATCAGCTGAAGGGAAGAGGTGTTTGGGTTGTTACCTTCTACCTGAAATTCTGATAGATTTTTAACAATCACCCTCACCAAAATTAAAGGAAATTAAGAAGTCTTAGAGGGAGGGGAAGTCCTTGCGCAGAGAGATAATTCCTTAATAAGTAGGAGATAATTTCTTAAAATAGACAGGGGAGTAAGTGCTTGGTTACTGCAGCAGATGGTTTGGCAGTGGTGCTCCAAGGGTTTCTGCACTGTTTATAAGAACCTATATAAATGAGCTTGAAAAGGGAGGAGAGCAGTGAGGTGACTAAGTTTGCTGTTGATACACAATTATTCAAGGTAGTGAGGATGAAGGCAGACTGTGAAGAATTACACAAGGATCTGAAGAGACTGTGTGACTGGGCAATAAAATAGCAGATGAAATTCAGTGTAGATAAATGTGAAGTGATGCATGTGGGGAAAAACAATCCTAGCTTCACATATAAAATGATTGGCTCCAAGCTGTCTGTTGCCACTCAGGAGTGAGACCTTGGGTTATGATGGATATTTCCATGAAAAACATCAGCCTGTGCTTGACAGCAGACTAAAAAGCAAATAAAATTTTAGGAATTATGAAGGAAGGACCAGAGAACAAAACAGATAATGTCATTATGCAGCCATATAAATCTATGGTTCACCTTTACCTTGGGTACCACAAGTAGGTCTGACTTGCTAATCTCCATGAGGATGCATTAAGATGGGAAGATTCAGAAGTGGGAAAGGAGGATGTATGCAAAGGGCTGAGTAGGCTGGGACTCTCTTGTGTGGGGAAAAGTCAGCCAAAGATGATAATGATGGAGAGGTTAAAAACACTGTGAATGGGTGGAGAAGGATGGATCTGTCATTGTCTCTTTCAGTACAAGAGTTAAGGGCCATTGATTGAAGCTTATAGAAACTGATTCAGAGCAGGGGGAGGCATCTCTTCCAGAAGGGAATAACATATCTTGTCAAAGCTCTGCAGTGGGTCTGGGAGAGAATGGACAAATAGTTGGATGAAATACCAGGCCGAGGATTGCTAGGTGCAGAAACCATAACAAGCTTGAGAAATCTCCTGAAAAAAATACTGGAGACTGCAAGAGCTTTGTTAGAAATACTATGCATGTTATCCTGCACTTTCAATTGTGACTGCTCTTGCTCTCTGCTTGAGGAAATTCAGTGTAGATAAATGTGAAGGGTCTATGGACTAACTATTCGAGCCCTGACAGAGATCTGTGAGTGCTATGCATGCAGACAGTTCATACACCAACTGCAGGCTACTGGGACTTGGATTTCTCCTTATCCAATACTCAGTGAAAGACCATGACAGAGAAAGGAGTCTGATAACACAGCAAACCAGTTGCTCATCTGACATACTCTTAATGCATCTACAAGTGCTTGTAGGGCAAATTCAAATGTGATTGCTGCTGGAATCTGAGCATATGACAGTAGTAGGAAACAAATACCTCATGAAACGGAGTGGCATTCAAGGACATCAAAGAGTTTCTGAAGTTATGCATGAAGATATTCACAGGTGGGAATCAAAGATTTTGGTGAGACCCTCCTCCAAATAGATAAAGTTTAGAATAAAATAATAAATATATCCTCCTTCATACACTTAAACTTTTTCTAAAGTCAGTCATCTATATTTACTGCATGTATTACTGCATATAAGCATTCGTTTCACTACATAATTATTCAATTAGAGAGAGCAAGTATTGCTCAATCAATTCCAATAAATGGACTACTATGTAAGAATTGTAGATCAAGTACTCATTTCCTTACCTGTCTGCCAAGGAGGGCTGATTTACTTGAGTGGCTCTGCTTGGGACTGAAGAGAAATCTAACTTAGGAATGAGAACAGCAAAGTAGTATGATGTGTATAGCAAACATGACAATGCAAATTGTAGGAAGATAGGGAGTAAAGGTGATATGCAAAGAGTGCAAAGCCTGTGAAACAGTAACTGAGATGAGTAAAGAGCGTTTTCTTGAATCTGCCTACTAGTTTTTCCAATATTACACCTTGCATGTCTTCCATTCCCCTAGTCAGAATGTGTCTGCTGAATAAAATAGAGAAATACTAAATCCCATATTTCTCTTGAGGTGGCTGCTGCAAAAATTATCAAAGGTGCGTGGAATGGATGTTAGATGTGTATGGAGAGAGGAAAGGGCTGAGCATAAAAAAAAAAGGTCCAGTTGATTGCTAAAAGCCTTTAAAAATAAACTGCTGGTTGCTACTGTATTAGGTACCATCTGTTCTAACAGAGCTTAAGTTGGCACTTGAAGGAAAACATTACTGGCTAAATTTCAACCAAGGCAGTAAAGTAGTCTTGAGAACTTCAGTTGATTTAAATGTCCTGAGTCTGACCCTGCTGGAAAGAGAGGGAAGGACTTGGGTTCTGCAGCCTCTCTAGAGACCCCTTCCTTTACTTTGTTCTCACAGTGAAGGACATGCTAAATTGGAGTTCTGCTTGTTAGAACCTGTGACCATTGCCTGGAGGGACAGATGGTTGCATGACAAATGTGATTACAAGGAGGACTAGACATTTTTGTTTAGGATGGTAAACAAGTTCCTCCTATGGTATTAGTGATGGAAAAACTTAAACCTGCGGTGGAATTCCTTGCCTAAACTTAGTGATTAATATCTGCCTCCATGTATCCTATACCTGTGACACCTACTCTTGGTAGACTGGTCGGTAGCATAGTAGATGTTCCACATCTACTGGCTCGAGAAGAAGCCAGTGGGACATCTGTCCCACATGGCAGGTTATGTGTTTTCTGAAAACCCCTGACCACCTATGTGATGTTCTTCTTGCTCCCAACTACAGCTGCAGATGAGTGGTTGCCTCAGGGATTGCCTGACTGCAGCCTTCAGGTTTGTGCCACAAAGAACCAAAGACATGACAAATATGCAAAAGATCTGTGTTGCGTTATGAATTGTGAATAAATTCAATGAAATTATATCTTGTGAATTAAAATCACTTTTCTCATCTGTTAAGACTGAGGGAAGAATGGCTTAAATTTCCCAATCATCTTGTAGTCTAACTGAGCAAAAACTCTTACTGAGTTACTCACAAACTTTTCTATTACTCTTGTTGCTCCTGACCTGTCTTCTAGTTAAAAAAAAACAAAACAGCTTTTAAAAGGCCAGGAGAGCTAATGTTTTCCTTTATGTATAAGTAAATTAATTTTTTTCTGATCTTCTATACCTATTTATTGACCAAAAGCTTATGTCTGTCTTTTACACAGATAAATCTTAAATACTTAAGGTGCTTTGTGAAGTTTGAGTGTTTCATATCTTGATTTCATGCCTTGTATATTTTTTCAGAATGAAAGTTAAGAGTGCTACTAGAAAAATATGTAAAAAATTGAGTATCTGTAAGAAAAAAGGTTGGCAACTGTAAAAGGAGTGTGTTGCCAACTTTAGCACTGCCCAGCAAAGACACATGGTATGTGTTGAACCGCTGCAAGGAGCTGATGGAGGGTTTTTAACTGTAAATGTAGAAGGCAGCTAAGGGCAAAGAGATTTGCACAGAGGTTTCTAAGCAGTCTAAGCCCGCACCTGATTGCAGGACAGCAGCGTGCTGCATTTTCAGAGCTATTCGGTCAGCCTGGTGCTGCTCTGGGCCAAAGTCAGCAGTTCTGTGTGGTTCTGCAATATTTTATGTAAACATACCTGTCCAGTGATCCTTCTCCATACGCCATTAGAATTACAAATTTTTCAGACCCTTAAATGTCAGTTGATATCATGAAGAAATTATCACTAAGATAGTGAATAATTAAGATGGCTTTTGTACTACTGAAGGTAGTAAGATAAACTATTAGAAGCTCACCTTTCCTTTTCTACCTTTCCTCTTTCCAGTATAAATAGATGCAGATGTTCACCAAGTCAGATTTGGACCAGTTTAACCAGAAATTTGGTAGAATTCCCATCAGCAAGAGTTGTCAGCTCAAGAATGAGTATCAGTCTGAATATTGCCTTTAGTTTGATCCAGAGTTTATTGTTGTTCCCACCTGATGGTTCCTGATTGCGTTTTGGCAGAGCCAGGAGTTTGTAACCAGCATTAAACCAAAAGGTTCTGATCTACCAATGATTCCTGAGCAGTCTATAGCACTGTGTCACAGCTGGTGGTTTGAGTTTGTGACTAAAACTGTTTTGTTACAAAGCAAATTGTATTCAGGTTTCAAAATTTTCACCATAAGTTTGAAAATGTCTTGTAGCTCTGGATAAAGTAAAAAGAAAAAGAAGGCAGAAAACTACGTAATTGAAAGAATAAACATGATTATATTTCCTTTATTTTTGTAATGAAAACTACTACTCTACAATAATATAAAGTTTTTCTTCCATTTTCTCGGGTAAAAAAATATTAAAAAGTAATAGTTTGCCCATGATCTGCCTGTACTATCCTGCATTTCAGTGTACAACTCATGGAACAGCACTTCAATTTCTCTTTTTTTCTTCTACCTACAGAACAAGGACATAAGTTCACTTTCTTTACCCCCTGATTAAATCCTTGCAGGGCATGGAGAATGTCCTCAGTCAATCCTTTAATATTTATGAGATTTAATTGATAAAGCTTATACCAATCCTTGTAGAAATGCACCTTCAAAAGAAATATAATTTTGGATATCACTGTACAGATCTGACACTTTGTTCTGCATGTTTTCTGGGTTGCATCATCTTGTTGCAGTTTGTGACAAGTCATTGTTCAAATTCAAGCTACTCTTAATCACTCTGAAAAGTCAAGTTTCCTTGTGTTCTTTAGACGATTCTACTGAGTGATACAAGCTAATTAACAGCTGTGGAGTGCTTTAGCTGGGCCACTTCTGGGCTCAAAATGTTCAAGGCTTCTACTTAAGCTAAGGTTCCAGGAAAGATAAGAAAAAAAATGGTTTCCAGAGCTATTGTACTTCCCTGTAGAAATAAAATTTAAACTTATGACTCTTACCCCATAGTGAAGAAACCTGAGTGATCCATCTGAAAATGACATATTGATGTACCACCTCTCCTTACTTTTTTCTCCAGAAGTCCCTTATATGTGAACAAGTAAAAAGAAAAATTCTTGTATGAACAAAATACTTCAGGAACTGAAAGTTAGATTGGGAGGGCATTAGTGGCATAGCTTCAGTGATTAAAAATCATAACTAGAGATGCACTTTTTTTTGATTCTAGGAATTTGAAAATGTCTTGCTTTCTCAGTTTGGTTATGGCTTACTTCATGCATGCAGTGATGAATAAGATAAAAACATCTTACTTAGAAAATGGATTCATGACACTGCCAATATTTTATGAAGTATGAGTGCAAATTTTGATCTGATGTGTCACTGGAGTATGGCTGAATATCGGTATAGAAGACACTTGAGGACTTACTGATGCTGACCCATTAGGAGATATTCTGTGAGGCCTGTGTATGCATGGAGAGTGCATCTTTGATTAATAGTCCTGCTGCGAGTGTGACATATCTGTGCTGCTGTGTAACTTTTTCCGGATGCTAGACACTTACGTTTAATGATATTTGCCACTTCAATAGGAGGAAAAAGATTGAGATGATGTTAAATTGCTTTTCTCAGTGTGTACAATGTAGAAAAGGATATGAAACATTAATTCACGGGGGTTTTTTTTGTCTTTTGTATGTGCCTGTGAAACAAGGGCTCTAGCTTTAGCCCATTGGTGTGCATGGGGGCAGATGTGCTGACCCAGCCATGCCCCACCTGAGGGGACTGCCTCTGTCCTGTGCATACAGCCTCAGGACAGCCCTGGAAAATTATGGCACTTCTCTTCAGAAAGCCTTCCCATAAGTTCAGAACACTCCCCAAAAAGCTGGGATCCACACAAACTCAGAACTCAAAAGCAGGCAACAGAGTTTAAGGGCTTCTTGTGCTCTTCATCTAAAACATATGACTATCCATTACCGCCTCTACAGCCCGAGGCCTCGGAAAGGACCGTTTTGGAAATGATGCCTTTAAAACCTAAAAAGACACTGTTTTCACACTGCTCCTAACAAGGATGCGGTGCCTGAGAACGATGGAGAGAGCTCAGGGGCTCGACTGCCACCTACCGCTCGCTGCTCCGCGCTCCGGGGCTGCCGCTCCGGTGGCTCCGGGGAGCGCGCTCCTCCAAAACTCGCGGAGGGTGAGGGGGTAGAAAGGCATTTTTTGAGCTATGAAGAGGCTACAACTGAGTTTACAATTTAAATGTTGCTGGCGGTTTATAGTCTATAAATTCCCGGCGTAAGAGATGCTGAAGGGCTTGAGATATGTTTAGCACAAGGAGCCAGCAAAAAGTTGAAGAAGCTCCACATCTGAATTTCAAAACCTACAAAGTTAAACAAAGGAAAAAGCTTGATTTAGAAGGCTATTGTGCTTTAAAGGGAAATACAGGTTTTCATAGTTTTTTTTTTTAGCACCTAGCAGTTTTTCAGTGGGACTGTCAGTTAATTTTCAGCCAAGCATTAATTTCAGGTGAAGGGGAAAACAGAGAAGCTGGCTACCAAACACCCTCTGTTTTGTGCTTACAGAAGGTCCCCATCCTGCATCACACAGAACTGCCTGCTCTAGCAGTGGTTCTCATGGAAATCTGGCACTGCTCAACACTGGAGTCCTGTGCAGTCTTGAAATCCTGGGAATCACAATGCTCAGTTTAGCCCCTTTCCATGGCAGAATTTCTGAGGAAAAACCCAAAACCTGAAAAACAAACACATAAAAACCTAAAGAACAACCCAATCTCTAATCCACAGACTTATGCCATTACTTTAGGGATCATCCAGAGCTGTTGCTGTCACTTGGTGCCCTACAGTAATTATAACAGATAGTGCCCAAAAAACATTGGGACCCTGCACATCACTTGAGATAAATTATAAGCATGAGGACCTCCCTGTATTGCTGTATTGGCCTTTACTAATGAGATCCAAATAAGAAATGAAATTAAGTTTCTTCACAAAAAATATAAATACTGTCAACATAAACTACATGGAGAGAAGATTTGGTGTAATTGTCTTGTTGATAGTGAGCAAGTTCGTTGCCTTCAGGGTTTCATTTGCAACATTCCTTTTCACAATTTAAGTGCCAGTACTGGAAGATGGATTTAATTCCTACAAAAGCCTTTCAGTCTGTCCACAAATAAAACAGCTCATTCTCCCTATGTTTATAACGTTATAATGTTATGATTCTCCCTCTGTTATGATGCTGGGGAAAAGTAAATGGCTGCTGAGCTACTGTTCACAAAGTCCAGTCAGGGCCCTATCGGCTATTTCAGGAGTAAAGGAAAACCTATTTAATGCTTCCCAAACAGTTAGCTATTAGGGCCTTGTCCATGGAAGCAAATCCAGCAGTGTCTTTGTAGGGCTAACGTTACCCAGCTGAGCAATAGGGAAAGAGATCCTATGATTTAGGCAACCAATCAAATCACACAAGTAATGAATAACAAATGCTATGTGGAGTGAGCCATTTATACATTTTTCTTAGCTTAAAATTCCTTTAAGTTGATTTCTTGGAGAATCAAAGATCCAGCACCTTTCTAATAATTGTGATCTATGTGTGGGTTTTTCAGGAACCCAAAGCTGTACAAATTGTACCCATTGAACTCAACTCAATGAGTAGATGAGCTAGATGTACCTGTAACTTTCGGAAAGTGTTATCTCTTGTTTGTTTGTCTGGAGCCCACATGAAGATAAATGTTGTTTTAGTGATTAAGAGAAAGTGCTTTTTTATTTGGTAGTGTTAATTTGCCCATTAAAAACAAACAAAACTTCTCCTCTCTGAAAGAATGAATGGGAAAACTTGATGACCTTTAAAATTTCCTTTGTGTAAGTAATATTTACCAAAGCCTAGGTGCCCTACTAAATTTTAAGATCATAACGTGAGACACTTATGAAACAAAAATAATTTATCCTTACAGTTTTACTTTTAAGAAAGCAATATAAGAAAGTCCAAAGTGTACACAATGCAAATTACCATTAACTGGTTAAAGGTATACTTTCTAATATATAAAATTGAAACAAAAGTGAACAAAAATCAGCTAATCAAATATTATTGGACATTTTTTGACAATATTAGGTAGTTGATTTTTTTGCTTTACTGAAGACTGTGTAAGACCCCTCACAGCTCCGATAAACGAAAGCATGCAAAAAGCTTGTCACTAAAATTCACAGAGGGCAAAATGAGAATACAGAACTGCAGGCTTGCTGAGTTAAAGGATTAGAAAAGGTTGTATTAATAAGTTCATATGATTATTCAGCCAAGTCAGGCTGCAGAATGATTGAGCTGCTATTTTGGGGCACAAAAAAAAAAATGTCGTGGCAAAGTACATTCCTGGTATATGGCAGAGGGATGGGTTTTAAAGTCCATTTGGGATGGGAAAGCTTGCTTAGCCACAGTGTGTCTCTGAACAAGAGCTTTGTCTGCCAGAAGCCTGGAAGAATTGGGTCCTTCTCCATCACATGAGCTGCTATCACTGTAAAAAGTTATCAGATTGAATTCAGGTCTGGCTGTATTACTCAGGAGTGAATTACACATTTCATCCCAAAACAGTGCAGTGAATCCTTTGAATCTGAATTGCCAAGAAGTAGTGTAATGGCAAAACTGACATATACTTGATAGCTGTAACCTTATTTACATTGACTCTGACAGAACTCATCTCATTATGAAGCAGTATTAATAAAATGTTAATTGAACTACTAAATACCATCGGCCATTAAAATTACAGTTGCTGCTGTAACCCACTAACACAATATTTACTGAAAACTAATGAAAGAAATTATTTTGCTTAAAATATTGGTAAAAAAAAGCTGAAAGAATAAAATTAAGTTGACCTTTTGATAGATGTCTGTTTATTGATTTAAATTCACCATTTTGTGAACAATGTCAAAGAGGTCTGTTAGAATAGAAGCATGTATAATAACATGAGCTAAACAATTTTTATTTCTTTGTGTGTCATTACAGAGAGATTGAAGCAAGTTTCACCTAAGTGTAGTGATGCAAAAAAAATAATAATACCCAGTCTGGATGTGAAAAAGCAGAGGAAAACAAGAGCTTCATATTGAAGTGCCTTCTAGGTAGCTGACATGACGCATCTAGTCAGACGTAAATAATGACAGACGGAAACTATCATGAGGTCTGTGAAGCATCAACATGCTGCCATCATTTTCTTTCTAACCTTGCTTTGCTAGCAGCTCTCAGACTTACAGGCTGAGAGATCATTTAAAAAGCAAATCCTAATGATGCTGCCCACTGTAGTAACAGCCAGTGAGGCTGGCATCAATTTAGCTCAGTTTGGGAGCTCAGGCTAGGAGCCATTGGGGGCTCCTGACACCCCAAATGGGAGCCATCCCTCGCTCCCTCCCTGGCTCCCTGCAGCTTCACATGCATCTTGCTGAAAACAATCCACCTGTATGGGCAAGGGGGGGAGCAGGCACTCCTCTTTCACCTGCCTCTTGGCAAATAAGCCCTTCAGTTATTTTCTTGATTGCATTAGGTTTATTTGGGTGCAGGATGCCTGGAATGATTTTCATTGTACACATTTTATTTGTAGTATGTGTGCCTAGGAAAAGAGGGGGAGTAACATGCTGGTATCCCTGTAGCTTCAGCAGAGCTGTGTTGTGGTTCAGATAAACACATCTGTACATGGCTGCCATAATCAATGTGGAATAGCAATGCAGTTTTGCAAATGTAACTTAAAGAGGGGGGAAGAAAGGCAAAATAAAAAAACCTCACAACAGGTTATAGGTCTTGTCCAGCTCAGTAGACTCTATTCATCAAAAGAGTATCCAATAAAACAGTTGCACATTTTATTTAAGCTGGTGACTGTATTTAAACCATTGGGAAACAAAGCTTGTGTGTGATAATGTAATGGCATTATCACTTTGCAAATCAGCATGTGGCTTTGCTTGGGTGCTAGCAGGGCATGAGGGCTCAGAGACAGATGACAACATGAAAAAAGAACTCGATCAGACTGCTTGTTTTTGATTGTAAACATTATTTTCATATACAGCAATGAATTTCATCCTGTTTGGTAAGCCTGACCTCAGGCTGTATAAATGTATTTCCATTGTTTGTATGTAAATTAAAACATGACCAAAAAAAAAAATCCTTCCCAACCCTCCCCATCAGAAGGCTATTTATGCTTCACAGATCTTTCCAGTACTTTAAGCACAACTAAGCAGCTACCTCAGGTAAAGAAGATGCTATTTTTCCAAGGAAGCATTTTAAAATATTTCCCCACACACACTCCTGAATGTTCTAAATACTAATGCAGAATTCGTGACTCTCAAAGTAAATAGATGGCACTTAATTATGCTGGTGATGTCAGGTATTGTATAGGTTGATTTCCCAAGGCGTAAGTGAAAAATGTACTATTTGGTCTTAAATTTAGACTTAATAAATAGCTAATTTAGGATCTTGCTCTATATGCAAGGATATAATCACAAGGCATTCATTTTTAAAAGGTTTCATTTATTCTTGTGAGCTTAATTATTGCAAGGAAACTGTGAGCAATTTGTTTTTTTTTACCAGTGTCTGATTTCTGAGAATGGTTATTAAATATTAAATGGATGCATAATTCAGGCAATTAAGAAAGTAATCACACAAAGTAATGTAATGGAAGTTAATTATTACTGCATAAGCAAATAGTTCATTAATGCTAGTAGTTGCTATGGCTGCATTCTTAATACATGCAGAAGTGAAGCATGAATCCTCTGTGTATTCAGAGGTACCAGAAGTATGGTACTGCAGAAAGAGTGTTCCTAATGAAAGGCCCAGGCAAATAAGGTCATATTGACCCCTGACTTGTCTGAATGCTGTAGGATCATCATTACTTAAGAGAGTTTTATCAAAACCATGGCTACTTTAGATGCTTATAATACCTTCTGTTTGTAATACAGGCCGTGGCTTAAATCAAGGGAGAACTTGGGGAATTCAGCTGTTTTAAAATAAATTAATAAATTGCCAATCCTGCTTCTCTTGTTAAAATTCTACCCAGTGGTGCTCCTCTTGTTAAAAGGCTATAAAATCATTATATGTAACTTAAAAGGATTGTACAATTTTTCAGTACAAAAGCATAATAGCTGACAACCACCCTTGTTAGATTTTGTTCTTCAACGACGAGAGCAAAGCCTGACATTCCTTTGCTAACATTATTTCCCTAAAGCATAGCTTTTCATAAAGACTATTTTAAGCCGCTTAAGAGACACTCATGCTGCTGTATTCCACCTAGTAGGCTGTGATGCAGTAATGTTACCATTAGTGCTCCATGGCCCAGCCAGGGGCGGGAGGATCTGTGGCTGAGGGGTGAACAGCGCAAAATGGTAACGAGGTTCTCATTGGAACCTTGAGAGGTGTGACGATAGGACAGTTGGTTCCTTCATTTGTGTCCTCCGAGAGAACAGAGGAACAAAATGTCACTTGTCCATTTTGGGCTATATGTTACTTCAAAAGGGGAAGAAAAGAACAAGGTAGTAATTACCATGCTGGAGAACCCCTGCAGGTCATCACATGCCTACTCCTGCCAGCTGCTGGTTCTCACATCCTCCTCCTCCCTCAAAATACAGCCATGTTAGACAAAAGAAGGTGGATTTTGTCACTAATTGTGCTCTGCAGCTAAACAAAAAGTGCAATTGTATTAGTTCTGAGTAAAGTCTGCTGTGAGCTGCCTGGGATATCTGTAGAACCAAATGACCATTTGACAGCCAAGAACACTAAGGCTCACAATTTTAAATAATCTACTCTCCCCATTTCAGTGCATCCCACAAAAGGAGAGTAAGCAAAGGAGGGTGCAGAATCCAGCTGTTGCTAGCTCAGCGCTTTCCGAGTTTTCTGGAGAAATCTTCAAATGATTGCTTTATGCTCCCGAGATATCTTGGATTTGAGCAGACTGGGGAACCTAAGGAGGGAGGGGGGAAAGCAGTGTGGTGGCAGCTCAGCGTTGCACTCCGATCCTCCCAAGGAATAGCAATCAGCTAGAATACTGATATGATGAATCTGG
Source organism: Origma solitaria (assembly GCA_013397895.1). NCBI lineage: Eukaryota > Metazoa > Chordata > Aves > Passeriformes > Acanthizidae > Origma > Origma solitaria. Next base: position 3,508,252 of record VZRL01004526.1, on the reverse strand, counting down.
AAATAAAACTCTTGTAAACCCTTGTGACTGTCTAGGGGAGAAAAGAGGTTAGACCTTTGGACTGAAAATGTGCCCATGCACACATGCACAATGACATTTTTTTAATTTATTCTAGGGCTACTCAATCCATGAAAGTGTTCATTATTTTGAAATACTTAATGCTGTTTCAGAATGAAAACAAATGTTGAAGTATAGGAAATTCCTGTGGGACAGAAATTGTGTTTTTACCAGCTCTAATAACCACCATTGCAACAGCATGAGCAGTCAATCAAACAGGAATTGAGCCAGCACAACCCCAGGAAAGTTCCTTTCATCCCTTCTTTATTTGAGAAGCAAACCCTTAGTCTTTTTGCAAGCCCTATTAAATGTACAGCTTTTGCAGAACGTCTGGGGAGGCATGAGATTTGTCTGCTTGGGGCTGAGTGTGAGGGAACAAGTACCAGACTCTCGCTGGCCCCACAAACAACACCTTGCAAATGGCCATCTGAAGCTTTCCTCACTGGGTGCCTCTGCTGGCAGTGTCACCCAGGAGGGTGATGAGCCCCTCTGCTCAGCCACCTGGAGACCTTCTGTGGTACCTGTGACTGATAACTGGGTCCTCAAGTCTCTCTCAGTGTTACCCACACCAATTTCGGAGCCCTGCTGTCATCTGCTCTTGGCAAAATGTTGTTGTTAGTGCATAAATTGCTGAGTCTGCTGCAGCTTTGCACCCAGACTGGTTGCAAGGTGCAGCCCTTTGCAGAGGGCAGTGCAGAGGGAAGACAGATGGCATAGGTGGCTTCTTGTGGACAACTGACCTAAAGGATGCCTAGTTCAATTCAGGCTTGTCACATTGCCCTTCCTGCTCACTCCTGCTAGGAGGTGAAACCAAGAGTGAGTGCTTAATGACGAGGGTGATTGTGGGATTGGGCAGATATGATAGGACTTTCATGAATAGCTGAATATATATAACCCAGAAAATGATTAAGCAGCACAGCCTGTTCTGTTAGAAATGTCCTCTTCTGGTCTGCAGCCAGAGCTCACCTCCTGCCTATCCCTGATGCTCTCCAGCAGCTGTGGCTGGGATGGGCAAGCAAGGCATTAGTACTCCCAGCTTTCCAACAAGTGTCTGCCATCTGCTGTCTGTCAGCACTGGGGCTACCTCTGGGTGCTCTGTTGGTTTTGTCATTTTGGTGGGATTCCATACCTAGTGTGCACATCTTCTGGTGACTGCAGCAGAAGTTTTGATAACTGTATTGACAGAGGTTTTATTTCTCACTGTGTTGCTTCTCTGTTTTTGGCAAATGAATGTGTGCACTTGAAGGTCTTCCTTTGAATGAAAACTTGTTTATTACATACAGAGAGATATGCCCAAATAATTCCTGATAATAATTTTCTTTCTTTCCAATGGCACTACAAAGAAACTAAAGGATTCTAGAAACAAGTACACAAATAGCAAAGGTCTTATTAAAATTATAATCTGCTGAAATTAAAGACTAGTTCTGAATACAAAATTTAGTAACAAACTTCTTAATTCTATGCTCTCAGTATGCTGTATCTTTCTAATCAAATAATTGCAATCCGTTGCAGATAGAAATTTTAAGTCTCATTTTCTGTCATGTATTACAGAAATAACCTTCAAAACTTTCATTTAACAACAATATTGGCATTAAGTATTTTTCTTTTAGTAAAAGAACTGAGCCTTTTGTGAAGCAAAATAATCAAGCAAAACCAACTACAAATGTTGATTTTTATTTTAAACCACACTGCTGTAGCTCCAAGTTAAGGTTTAATGTGAATAACTGGCAGATGTTTTCATTTAAGGTGGCAAAAATGAACTCTGAGTACAGTGCAGTAGGCCAGTCCACTGACCTGAGCTCATAATCATATTTCTCTACCTGGGGATATGTTCAAATAAAACACTGGTAATAGTCAAGTATTTTTATTTAGCTACATAAACTTAAAAATTGAAGTAAAAAAACCCAAAAAAACTTTTAAATTCTACCTGTCTCTCAGCCTTGCCTATAAATTTATCAATTTCTAGGCTCAAACAAGGCATGAAAAACTTAAATGCTTTGGCAGATGTCCCCTGTGTGAACAACTCCCTCTTGGCTTCCTATCTATACAGAATATGAGTGTTCCTTATTCTGCTTCCAACCATGGCTTCACGTGGCAAGAAAGACATACTCTTGCTCTGCTCAGGAGGCAGAATCTTCACAGGAAATACTTTGGGAATTTTTTTCTTAACTAGCTCTAAGAAGCTATATTGGGACATCTTATTTTGAGTGATTTCTCCCTATTTCTGCAATAGTCGTGTTGATTTAAGTCAATATAGTCAAACAATAAACATTTCAATAACCAGGTCAGCATGCAGTATTCATAAATTCTTGCAGAGCTGCTCTATATCCATCATGCAGTATAGTAAAGGTTGAACACCACAGTCTTATCCTATTTTTCATTTTCCTTAAAAATATGCACATCCTTTAAAAAATCTTACCACACTGTTATTCATAGATTCTGGGAAGCTGTCATGAAACATAAAAAAAGAAGTGTACCTATAATTGTACGGACTCTAACAGAGATAACAAGGAAAAGTTGAAGTTTCAAGTATTCATTCAAGTCTTGGTTAAGGAAAAGTTATTTCCGTTTCTCTTTGTTCTTTGGCACACAAACATAGTTGTAAGGAATGCCCAGCTGTAAGATATCTGTCTGTGTAAGCATAGTGATGTTTTCTGTTATCAGTTATTCTTGCAGTGTCCGTTCTTATTACATTTGTTCTCATTGCGATAGGATTTCATGTAGGGATTCAGAGTATCTAAAGACCTACCACCTAAGCCTTAACAGAGAATGTAATGAACTTCAAACGGGTCTGGGAACAAAAGTTGAGAAAAGTATATGCTTGTAATGGCTCAGAATAATTTGCTTATTTTGTATGGAGGTTTTGATTTGCTTTTTTTTTTTAATGCAAAAATTTTAAATCAAAATATTACTCCATTTTCCTTCAGTGTTTTTCGTAATTCTCTGCTAGTTTTGGCATTTCATTGGGTGCAATGATTATCAGAAACCATTTTTGTTTCCTGTTCTTTGCTGCTTCTTTACTTTTCAGCAAGTTTTCCTTGAGCATCTTAACCAGGTCAGTTGCCTACTTCCCTTCCTGTGTACACTGTCCTGGTTCCCATGGTACAGAGAATCACCCCACCCCTGAGAAAAGATGCCGTACACTGCATGGCCTCATTGGTTGCATGGATTACCTTTGCTTTGATGGAATGTTTGGTCCAGTCAACAGAATTACAACTGGAAGTTTGAAGGAGCAAAAGAACGAAGCTGTACCAACCAAAGGTGCCAAAGAAAAAGAAATGGCACAGGCAGGTGAAGTGGAATGCGAGTAGGGTACTTGTTGGTTGCTGGTGGGGTTGTGGTGGTGTGTTTGCATTTGTGTAGTGGGAAGAAATTCATACTTGTAGAAATTTGCATGAGGTTAATCTCACATCTCAATTATCTTTATTAGCATTACTTTAAACTTCAAAATTGGTTAATGGGATGAGAGTAGATCTGTGCTGGATAATTATCTCACTTTCTAGTATCTCTATTCCAGATACAACTGGAAATGCCTTGATAGTATCCTACAGATAGATAATGAACGATCAGAATAATTCAGATGGAATTCTTTTTATTTATTGCTTACTACTAAAAGTTTATTCTGTGTTGTACAACAAACACAGAAAATAAAGGCAGCTCCAACACAAAAAAGCTCCCTGAAAATTTGTAGTGGATAAAATAGGGTTCCAGCTGAAATCTAAAGATAGCCCATTTAATTTTATTTTAGCAATTTTCATTCCCAGTTTCTCTCACAAAAGCCTTGCAGCAGGAGCTGAGTGCGTTGCTCTGCCTTTGGAACTGTTTCTCAGGGCAACTTGACTCTGTGCGAACCAGAGATCTGCAAAGTTGCCTTGGTCCGTGATACCAGCAATGGTTAATTTCAGGTGGAAAGATCAAAAGATGATGCTGATCTTCAATCCCTTCTCCCATTACCTGACTGCCCACCCTTTCAAGTGAAGGGATTTAGGCAGAGAATGATTCACTTTGAACTTGTGTAGACTGGTGCTGACTCCATAGATGCCCTGCCAAGGGAATACTCCAATGTTATGGGTACTTCAGTGTCATGCTACATATAATGTTTATGTACAGCTTGCCTGGACTGATCTTAGAGGTGGAACACCTTGGAAAGCACTCTAGGACTTGTATTTGCAATATACAGGTCAGTATATACATATATATATATATATGCAGGCTCTCGGTGTTCAAGAGGTGGTTTATCTGTTGTATGGATAGCACTATAACTTTCCATAGGAAGTGTTTGCTGGTTCCAGAACTCATTAGTGAACTAGTAATAGTTCATCTCAGTATTTGCCCTGATCTGAGATGCTGATGGGTTGCCAAGGCTTGTTCAACAAAATGCTCCCAGAGAAATTCTCAGGAGTACGAGATCAGCATGTGCTGACTTTTTTTCCCATCTCTGTAAAAATATAAGAGCTATTTCAAGGCATCTGATGCTAGAATCTGCTACTAAAATAAAATCAGTACAGGATTTTTTCCACTCTCTAGCTCCAACCCTCCTTTCTGCAATTACTTTCTTTTCCAGAACAGTTCAGCTTCATAGTTATGGCACCTAGCAGCCATGAAATTACTCCAGGATTTTTTCATACAAAGGAAAGATGTAGCTGAGCATTAATAGTTTTAATAATATAAATAAGTAGTTGCTGCAAGCCAAGTTTTTTGTCATTCCTCTTAAATGAAAAATTGATATTGAATTGCAGCTTCCTGCTCTCAGTAGAAAATGAAATGGCTCAGGACAGCTTTTAAAAACCATTTCACGTAAACTTAAAAAGTTGTTGTGTTTTGTTTTCATTTTGGGGGGGTTGTGTGGCGTTTTTTGGTGTGTTTGTTTTGGGGGTTTTTGTTTGTTTGTTTTTTGTTTGTTTGTTTGTTTGTTTTTGTGGGGAGACAGGGTTTCTTTATTTTTAGATACTATGCCCTGGCTCTGGATAAATTTTGCGCCTGATAAAATATATTAAGAACATTTATCGCCAGTTAAGACTACCTTTCAAATTTGGATAAGCTTTGACAAGAATGAAATATTTATACTTTAAACTTCTAAAGCTCTTTCTTTCCTGGATGTCAGGCTATATTCTTTCAGTCAGTCTTGTCAGTATATTACATAGCACCACACACTTTGTTGGTCCCTGCCAATGATAGCATATGGATAATAAAAGTGTATTTGTAGTTTGTATTTAGAAGTTCTATTTACAGTTTCCATTACATGTAATTAACCTGGTATTACTGCAGTCCATACAATATCATGGAATACTCATACGATATCCTTCCTCAGTGTAACACAACAGAAATTTATTACTTGACTTGAAAGGCAAATTAAGGGGATGCAGGAGTGCTTTGGTTTTCACTAAGCATATTTTAAACCACATTGAGGCAAATAAAATATCCAAGTATTTATTAAGATGGGCTTGTGAATGGGATATGTTTATCCCTGATTAATAATGTTCAAAGACTGAGCTGATAAGGCCATCCAGAAATCATGTACTGGAGTCAGATCCAGAAATCCAGTGCAATAGTCAAGGGAGAAACAGTAAAGTTACTGAGCAAAAATGCTTGGCATAAAATGCACTTTACTGTTTTGTTCAAATGATTAACACTTCAGTTTTAAAGACTCAAACTTGCATATCCTGGAGATAAATTTTCTTCCTTGCTTCAGCTTGATGGAATCAGGTCACAAATGGGATCATTCAACTGGGTATATCAGTGTGGGCATTCTAGCTTACTTAAGCTAAACTGTAGCTGAGCTGTGGTTTAATGTATGTATGTCCAGTCCCAGGCCTTTGAAAATGCTGCTACTTTCTCCTTGAAATCTTGCCTGGCTTACAATTACTGCTTCTATTTTAGCAGTCTCACTGAACAGAGGAAAAGAGTTAAAGGATGTTTTTTCTCTCTGGACAGCAAGTCTCAAGTCAACCAGCACACACAGAATTGTTTTGCTCTTTTATAAAACAGTCGCTAAAATATTCAGGAGTGAATGAATCCACATGTTGTGGGTCACTCTTAATGCTTTGTAGATAAAGATAAGGAGCAAAGTATAGCCAAAAACATGGAGGAGGTGGCAGAAAAGTAAGGCTTAAAAATGCACTGATGTGAGTCAGCAGATGATCTAGGATAACTCTTGCAGATGAGAAACACAGGTGTCAGTTAAGAGTCTGAACAGCTAAAACCATTGGTGAGAGGAAATTAAATGTAAGATTAAGTGCAGTAGTGGATCAAGATGTTCCACAGGAGCGCAAACAAGCAAAGGTAGTTGCTGAAAGATGCTGTGTGCCAGGAAAGACATACTGTGTTTTCTCTTTTAAACAGGTTTGAAGGGGTGGAATTTAACTTTTTTGCCACTAAAGCAAGCACAGGTCTTGGCAGAAGTGCAGGTTATGTCCTTGCCCGTCCTGACCCTAATCTTGAGCTCTGTGAAAGCAAAGGAAGAGGATTCCTATCAACTTCAGAGCACTTTGGGTCAGACCTGCTGCAATAGTACTTGGCAAGAACCAGGTACCACTGCTATGGTCTTTTCTGCAGCCAGCTACAGTATTCAAACTAATTTGAAAACAGCATAACTGGTGTGAAGTTAGCTGTGTGTTGCCATTGCTGCTTAGGGATAATAGCTAATCCCTGCAAAGACAATAAGTGTGAAAGTCTCTGCAGATGCTGTCTGGGGCATTCTGAGGTGGGAGAGAGAGAGAGAGCTTGGCGCCATTTTTATAGTTATGCCTGTTAAGATTTAATAGATGGAAAGTTTCATTAGTGAACTGTGTTGCAATTAACTTGAAGGAGGTTCCAGCCTACTGTATGCAGTCCTTCCTCAGAGAAAGTTGTTTACATTTCCTTTTGGAAATTATTGGCTCTTCAGCACTTGATTTCTAGCGAATAGCAAAGGCTGTGATTTAACAAAAAAACTCACCAACAACGCAACATGATTTTCTCATTACTCCATTAGAAGATTGGGTCAGTTGTAGAACTTTTTATTCCTTTGTGAACACCCCAGTTGCTGAAAGTCAAAACTAAGTTGACCCAAGGGCAAGGGATAAGACAGAAATGCAAATTTCAGAGAAAGGTTTCTTCCATGGTAACATCTCTAATAAGGATTAATGGGGTAGTGACCTGGTTTTTGTTTGGTTTTTTTACCAGTCCACCCTGAGGCCAGATCCTACATGCTTCACACAATACTTTCATTGCAAAATAGATTAGGATTTAGTCCTGTTCGCTCTTGTGGGTGACCTGCCGTGAGAGAAGAGGCACACAGGAAGAGGACGGATTTTAGTGCGTTTACTGGGGATTTGCCCTGTGTTAATCCTTTTGAAAGAGGAATATGTGGTCGCATGAAGCTGATTGATGTTCATAATAACGGAAGATCGTGTTCCCTGAACCTTCTGGGTCTTCTTGAGAGGAGCTGTAGCAGAGCAAGCAGCAATTGAGGCCAGCCCTGATGAGCCCACCCTCCATCAGCACCCAGCTTGGCTTGAGCACAGAGCCCCTGCTGCCCTCGCAAGCCAGGAGCTAGTGCTGGTGACATGTCTCAAAGCTTCCACCTTTGAGAGGCTCTGAGCAGCCTTTTACTGCCACTCATAGCCATGAAGTGTAGGCAAACTGTTCTGAAAAATTTGCCTTGATTCAGAGAAAACTTCCTCTGAATTCTATCAAAAATTTGGCCAAAGAAAGAAATTAATAGACCCATTTGGACAAGTGTAAATATTCATGCAATGCTGGCAAAATCATGAAACAGAGGACATGTACTTGGCCATGAAGTTGTGGTGACCTGAATGAATTCTGTACGATGGCAGTTCAGAGCACCATAACTGGTGGTTGCTCTCATTTTCACTATACAGACATTTCTGAGTGAGACAGTGCAGAGCTGACAAACTGGTGTTAAGAGGAGCTGAAAGGTTTTTACATTTCTTAGTGAAATGGGGAATCTGTATGTGATGGCTACTGTCTGATGTGTGACTTATTCTAGACCTGGTATCATAGTCTGAAAATGAATGAACAGAAGTAAGGAAGATATTACACTATTTTATGCTAAATTAACCTATCTGTAGAGTATTAAATATCTGTCTCTGGAGAGACATTATAAAATCTAGGTATTTTCACTGTAACAGTGGTATTATAAGTATTTAATGTTTTCCTGCTAGGATGTAAAATTACCAACCAATATTAAAAAAAAAAGAACAACAACAAACTGGGGGAAAATGTGAATGAATCAAATAATATTATTTTGTTTTTAACTGAAAATTCAGTAATTGCTTCATTTAGCACCAATCAAAGATTTTTTTTTTTTCTTTTAACATATCCTTGTGAAGGGCAGAAGCAGATTCATCAATGCTGAAGTACTCTGTAGGAGCACAGTGGCCTGTCTGAACTCGTCTGTGGGCAGGATTTGCAGGGCTGATGGTGGAAAGCATTGTCAGAGTGGACACACACTGACCAAATGGCCCATGTGTGCACTCTAGTCAGGACCATGTGGGCCTCGGTCAGGGCTGTAAAGTGAAAATTGCTCTTTCTGCCTTTGCAATTCCAGCCAAGTGTCTTTTTTCTCTGAATCAGCACCTCCTCCACCTGAAATGTTGCAGATGAGCCATTTTGTATTAAAGATTTAGGGAGACCAGAGAATGGAGCAGCATAAAATACCTTTTAGTCTTACTCCAGGGACTGATTTATGATATGGGAAACAGGACAGTTAGAAATGGGTGCAAGTATCCCTCATGTACTGGATTATTGTTCCATAAGCCCCCTCAATCTGCTGTGAGGTGCTTTCTCTTCCCTTTTCCTTCTCTCATGGTGCAGTGACATACTTAAGAAGGTCTTAATATTTTTGAGGAAAAGAGCATGAGAAAATCTGGAAAAAAAACCAATTAAAAATTCCTGTCCTGCTTCACATGTGATAGCAATTAAGAAGGCTAAGGGGGAAGTTTTGGATATGTACAGCTAATCCATTACTTATTTTGATGGATTTAGAGTGGAAAATAAAGGATGAAGTGCTATACAGAGGAACTGGGTATATATGTGAGAGACAGGGCAAGGAGTATCCATTCAGAAAAACAAGGTGTGATGGCTGCATTGCCATGACCCAGTGGCAGCTGAGCTCACTGTGATCCTGTCCAGGAGCAGGACACGGCAGAAGTGCACACATGCCCACACGCACTGCAATGAGGGACACGCCAGCCTCTTCTCAATTTTGGATCTTACTACTTTATTTAATAAATGAGATATTGTCAGTTAACACTGAAATTCCCAAGAGCAGAGTAAGTTGAAGCGTGCTGTGAGGAAAGAGGCAGACCCTGGTCAGTGTGAATACAATGAAGACCTTTTCCAGGGTGCTCCCCAAGACAAATGTTGACTCCGGAGCTGTCCTGAGGCAGGAGTTAAGGTGCTGCTCTCACTGTGGTGGGTTTTGTCACCAAATGTGCTGGAGATGGAGTCACTGCAGTTCAGGCTGCAGTGCTGCTGCGGCTGCAGTTCAGGGGACAGCAGTGCACTAACCCACAGCGTGAGCGTGGCAAACCCTTCCAGCCTTCCCTGCCTCCACCAAATTATTCATCAGATTTGAGTGTTGTAATCCTAGAAACAATACTTCCAAAGGCTTAAAAGGAATGTCACGCAAACTGTATTAGTTTATCACTAATGCAGAGACACCTCCAGCTTGATTTGATTTAGTGACATAACTTGTGGTTAAAAGCTTTAGGCAAGGCCACACACATGCAAACTGTGACTAGTGATTTGGATAATTAGTAAGAATGGCAGAGCCCTGTCTCTTTTAAAGAAAGGTAGCAATGATATGCAATTAAAAATGAGCTGTAAAAGGTAAAATCACATAGTTATATGCAGTGCAATGGACCAGGTTGAGTAAAGCAAACATAACAGCTATGCCAAAAAAAGGATAGGAGAATGAAAGGAAAATGCTCTAATTTTGAGTGTTGTTTTCAATGAAATTGTTTCTAAAAGTGGAATGTGGGAGAACTGTCAGCTTTTCTGACAACAGGTGTCTTGATGCTTGCAGCATTTGTTTTCTCAGAATATTTATAAGATGTTAATGGAGTACCTTGATATTATAAAAAACATCCAAAAATTTCATAATTAATCAGAAAAGTGTGAGGCACAATTAATGTTTTCTCTTACAATTTTTTCCTGCCTCATGCTCTTGCTCACTTAAGTGCTTGGCCCTACCACATATTCTCTTTGCATTGGGAAAGTTTCAAATTGGCCCAAGCATTGTTTGGCTTTTTTCTATCTGTCTACTCCTCATTTGCCTTCTGAAACTGAATTACTGACACAGTACCATTTCCTTGGCAACACTTATATACAGTGTCAGAGAAAACATGAGGATAGTTATCAATTATTTCTAAATGTTTGGCTCTATCATAGTACAGAAGTTGTGATCAACAGAAGAAATTAGAGTATGACACAGATGCATTTGATATGGAACTTCTTTTAGAGGGAATAATTGGAATGATCCTCATGGAAGCGATGTGTGTCTCTGATTTGTAATCTTATTTGGAAAAGAAAAAAAGATGATTAACTGTGTACTGAGAAACAAGGAATTCAAATGGTTCAAAAATTTTAGAGAGATTTGACTTAGGGTTGGTTGCTCAGAAATAGTTTGAGACTTCCAGTTTTGTCCTTCTCAGCTCTCTGGAACATTGATTGAATCTTGCAGGGCAGAATAAAATTGCAGACTGCAGCAAGGCTGTTAAATAGCGTAGTTGGAAAAAATCCAAACATGCTCACACATCTAAAGTCTGTTATTTTGAGTGAGAAACTTGCCCAACAGTTTACATGTTCTGCTAGCTCCAAGAAAATATTGCATCAGCTTGATTGTAATGTTGCTCATAAAGCAGTATTATCCAGTGCACAGCACAGTTGTGTTTTCAGGGATCATTTCCTGATTTTCAGGATGGCTGTTGAGATCCATGGCACAAAGTGATGAGTGACCTCTTGTAGGCCTTTCTCTCTTTGATGCAAAGTGTACTGAGTGTTTGTGTTTGAGAGCATTGGATGACACTTAGGACAAGTGGAATCCAGTTCTATGTCTCGAACACTGGGGTGTTGCTGCAATGAAAATAACTAAAAATACGTGGCTTATGGGCCTGGAACAACTTGCTGAATCAGCACTTTGGGGTTTTTGAAAGACACCAATCCCTTAAAATCAAGAACCTCTGTTTTAGATTATTCCTGTTGATGGTTTTTAATGAATGATCAAATAAAAGTATAGGTGAGAGTTAATGTGAGAGTGAATCTAAACTTGCAGCCTGGAAGCCCAATGGGATTTTCCCTTATTTCAATGGGTGCATCTAGGCACTTCCCTCTTGGAGAGAGCACAGCTGTGATCTGTGGCAAGGAATAAGGGCTGGTCTGAGATTGCAGTGATTACCTGATTTGCATCTTCAGTTGAAAGGAAATTCTAGCTAATCAATGGACTCAGCTCCAGTTGTTTCAATTTAAATACGCAAGTCTAAAAGCCTTCTCTGCACCTCTGTTTGTTTAAGTTGGTTTTGTCTCTTTGATCTCATGTTAACATACCTTAATGACAGGTAATGATTGATAATGGTGTATTGTAAAGTTCGGGTAATAAATAGTGTTTTACTCATAATAATGCTGAATAATGTACTTTTTATGACCCAGTTTGATGGAAAATTTCCTTGTCAACTCTGCCTAATTGTCCAAACAAACCACCCATTACTTAAAGAAATACATGTCTGAACTAGACACATTAATTAGGGTCATGACTGAGCTACACAAAGGAATATAGTAACACTTCAGTTATCTTTAACTATGATCTTTGGACAGCAGTCCTAATGTTTAACTGAAGTTTAATGGGAAGCTATTGTTTACACTACCCTTTTGTAGCTCACAGACGTGTTGGAATCAATCCATAGTGGCTGGGTGATGGGAAAAGTGATATCTCCCTGAAGGTCTTTAAAGGTCATAAGCCATATTAGCTCGAACACCAAAAACGACAAAATTGAGTAAGACTGGATGAACAAGGAGGAAAAATCGGTTTCTGGAGTTTTATCCATTCAGAAACTGAAGTCTGTAAACATCACATTCCATTGAGTTGCGGGTTTAAAAAGGGGCTTTGTGTCTTGGTGTCAGCATTCTGGAATACTGTACATCTGAGTGCCGTGCTAAGCCCTCTGTGAGTGCCGGCACTTCCTCAATGTCTCATTGGCATTGAGGTTTTGATAACATAGTGAGGCCTCAGAAGTACAAGTGTAGACTTTAAAATAGATTTTGAACTTCAGAAAACTTTATGAATAGTGAATCACCCCAAATTATAAAGAACAATGAAAATCTAATTCTATGAAAACACAAGCTTCCAAGAGTAGACTGTCCTGTAGGACCAACTGATTTTCTAACAAAGGGTTTCTTTGATGCTGGGTTCTGATCCCTTTAAATAAACAATGCTCACTTTCACAAGTAACATACAAACAAGTGTGAGATACTTATGGTATGAGAGAATTTGTAGTCTCTCTCACTGCCCCCATGCAGCAGAGCATTCTCTGGGCATCAAATACGGCAGCTTCAGTGCAAGACTGTCAGTGTGCTTGGAATGAAATGAAAAAGCCCCTACCTGTCCCTTTCCTACCTCTGTTGTTTCCATTCAGTATTAAAAGTGCAGAAGATGTTACGCCAGAAGGGATTTGTCCCTCTTATCTAGGAGGAGAAGTGTTTTTGTTATTTGCATTTCTGAATTGCTTAGCTGCCCAAGCATGCTTTATGTGTGCTGCTTGAAATGTGTCATCAGATCACGTGTCCACTGCTCTCCGGCTGATGTTGGACTTTCTCCAACAAATATGGATTATGTTAAAGTAGGTTCTGAATTGACGAGAATATGTTAATAACTCCCAGATGGGCATCTTTGTGCAGGGAAATACAAGCAGTCTATGGCAGGAGCTAGTGTTTGGCAGGTCCATCATTCCGTCATTAAAGGCCACATTATTACTCCCAACCCGGCTTGCATGACAATTGCTTGCACAAACTCAGACTCCCAGTAACAAATAGACACAATTTGCATTTAGATATACTTTACTCTTGTAGGGGATCTTTTCATGCCAGCTGATGCTTCATCTGTTTTATAATATGGATTTTTATAATTAAAGAATAGGGTGAAATAAACACATTCCACAAATGCACACCTAAGGTAGTTTTTTCAGATGTGTGAACCAAATATAAGCTCAGAATACTTATGCTCTCACTGTGAAGTCTGTATGATTAAATGATGTGTTTATTTAAATTTTGCTGGGAGTTACAGTTGGGTATGCTTTCTAAAAAGAAAGTTTATTTCATGCTCCTAAAGAGGTTTGCAGTCTTCCTATGACTTGATAAAAATAATACTGCTTTCCTCTTGCTTGCATGGATTGGAAGGAGCTGTTATAATTAGATAAATGCATAAACAATATATGTAAATGTGAGTTATATGATAAATGTATTTCGATCACCACACTTATTCTTCATCTATTAACCCATTTTACAAAAACATTCCAAAGCTCTGTCCATCCAGCAAACATTTACAAAGTATGAATGGCTGGAAAACATACTTTTCTTCTCCATTGTTGTTCTGATCTCCATCGTTATTTTACCCAAACCTATCCCACCAAGTGGCCCGTCATGAACTTAAAAACAAATGCAAGAGTCATGTCAAGCTTTCCATGGTACCTTAAAAAAATGTAAATTGTTAACAGATTATATCTTTCACTGCTAGCTGGAAGGGAAGCAAAGACTTTGGATTCTGGGAATAGGAAACTTAGAGATTCCCAGTTCTTTGCCTTATCTTTAGCTCTAGAGCCATGTGTCCAGGACATGAATCGTACTACACTGCCTATACTAAAAATCTGAGGAGTAGTTACCAGGTTAGATGAAACAAGTAATAAAGGCAATAAATGTTAAAAACCTTCATAAAATAACAATGCATTTTTTGCAAAAAGACTTAATGGCTAAATCAAAAGTATTTTTATCAATTGTCTATATTATTCCACTGCAAGGTCAATGATCTCTATACCCTATTTTAATATAGGCTCACAAGCCCACAATATATACATATATTTTCTCATGCACCTATATTTAAACATGGATTTTGACTGACACATCAATGATCATGATGACTTTATTGTTCTTAATAATAAAGAGGGTAAAGTATACATTTTGAAATAACATCTTAAAGTCAGCTGATGAGAATTTACATTTTTCAGCACATTCTAGGGAATACTACTGTGTAGGGGCAGTATTTTCTGGTGATAACCCAGAATGTCAATACTATCAAATATCTAGATCTGACCCAAGCATCAAATTTATCATGAGGGGTCCTCTTAGTTTTGCACTTCTCTAGTCTCTTTCTGAATGTTCTGATGTTATTACTCTCAAACTGGCACTTAATTTTCTTGGCTCTTAAAATGAGTGTTGTAAGAGTAGTTGAATATAATATGTGGTATTTTAATATTGTGACTCTTAATGCTACATAAAACCTTTGTTTCCTACAGGTTTATTGAGCTGGTGTATTAGATTTCCTGCTGCATGAGCAAGAAGATTATGGTGGCTTACGTCTAAGTATACTTTTGGGAGGCATTTTGTATTTTCTCTATAAATAGTCTTTCTAAAACACAATTGTGAAACTATTAATGTTTATATCACATTATACATCTCTCTAAGTTTACTGTGATGAGTATACAGTGTGGTAACAAGAGGAAACCTTCTTGCCGAAGAAACGTGTTCGGAATTGTTATTGTTAGAAGCCTACTAAAAGGCAATTTTTTTAATATTTATGTTATCTGTAGGATAGTTTTGGCTTATTACACTGAGTCATCCCTATTTTCACCAATAGTAAAATTATATCTCTTATGGAGTTAAGCACTTCAATGGAGCTTGCAAATACACAGCTTTGATCAGAAATGTGGGTGCTCTAGCTATTTGGTTTTTTCGTCTGAAAGATGTGAAATGAGTCAATTGCAATTATAAGTTCTTCACAGATGAAATTTAGGCTTGGGGATGGGAGTGTGTGCACTGCAAAACTTGTATTTTATATTGCATAAATGTTTTTGCCTTAAGCAAAAGAATGCATTTATTATGGATTTTAAAGATGCAAACCCTAGAAAGATCCTTCATCTTGACACACATGGAAACTGTATGTGGGGGGAGGGATGTAGAGGCAGTTCGTACCTGCATTACATTACTGACTTGCATTCTGTTTTAATGAGCAATTTCTTCACGATTTGGGAGAAAATGCCACAGGCCTAATTCTGTGAGCTCTCCTGGAGCCATTTATTCTGTGAACAGCCACTTTAACTATTTTTAAAAAAATGTAACACGAGTGACACAAATGGTTGGTGCGTCCCCACCCAGCGCAGTGAGAGATCTCTGTCCCCAGGCAGGGCCGGCTGTGCGGATCAGCTCCAGCTCCCAGCGAGCCCTCCTCGGGTCCGATGCGGGTGAGCCGCGGGTAATCTGCAATGTTCAGGGGGCATCGTTACCACGCTGTGCCTGCGGGCAGGATTGCAGCAGGCAGGATTGCAGCAGGCAGGATTGCAGCCGGCCGGCAGCAGCTGCCCGCCCGCCGCGCTGCCCGGGCAGGTGCGAGCGCCGCTCCAGCGCTGCCGCCCCGCGCTGCGGCCGCAGCCCCGGTGACACCGAGGAGCTGCTGGGTCACACTGGTTACATTAAGTGGCGAGTGATAAATTCAAGATGACAATTCAAAACAGCAGTGTTTCTTCTGGTAATTAATTCCAGTGGTGCCTGAGGCAGTGCTTAGCTGCTACAACCAGTGTGGCCAATGCTGAGCAGCTAATGAGAAAACATTACAGCGAGGATTAGGGGCCGGTGCATTCTGGCAGGATGAGGTCACTATGATTAGAAAATATTAGTTCAGGCTTAATGTGATAAACCGACTATGACAAAGAGACTTTATATTATCCTGAGTGGTTAAAAGGCAAAAATCCTTTTTATTTATTTGCTGTTGGGTTTTTTTTCCCCTCAACCACCTCTTACTTTCTGCCTATACTCCAGTGGCACTGAGTGTTGCTTTGCTACTGTCACATGCAAACTCTGTCAAGGCTGGTTAGCTGCTGCAACCAGACACAAATTCTTCTCTTTATTTGTTTTAATTACTTTTGTCAGGTAACAACACTCAGCTTAAAGGAAGGAGTTGTATGGTTGTTATTTACAAGCAAAAAGAATGATGAGAAAGTAACACTTTTACTTTTCTACTGCCTTGGGCAAGCAGCTGTGATGAGATTGCATGGTTTTGTCCCGTGAAAGACAGGCCCACCTGAAAACCGTGACTGTGTCGGGTATGTGGAAAGACGATGAAGAACAACCCTCCCCTGCTGCTACAGCATGGGTTTGAGAGGTTACTTGTGAAGAAAAACCTGTACCCAATGGCACTTTAAAAAACCCGTTTCTGTGAGTTTTTCCAGGCTGTTATGCTATTCCCCTCTTACAGCTGCAGGATCTGTGTTATTCATAAACTACTGGTGCTGTCCTAATGGAAGCCTGTGGGTTATAATGTGCTTGCTAAGCACTTCTACCAGTGGAGACAAAACAACGATCATGGAGTGAGACTTCTTCCCTATTAATTGCAAGGATATAGATGAGATGGGCTGCCTGTTGTGGCACTTGGATTCTTTTGTTGAGTAAAGCCTAATAGTTATTTTCCCATTTTTGTTTTCTCTTATCAAATTTATGTAACAATCACTTTTAAACTGAAATCATTATAAATACTTTGGCATAAATGTTTCCATAGAGCAGATAAAAAGTGTTTAATCACATCAGCAAGACTTCAACTGGTCCCAAGTGTCAAATAACATAATTAATTGGCAAGCTTGTAACTAAATTCTTATATTATCTCAGAATGGATTGAGCTATCAGGGATGTACTTACCCTGTATCTTATTGGAGTACATACCTTTATCTTTTAAAGAAAAACAAAAAAGCTTTCCTTTTTTTTTTTTTTTTATTTCAACAAGGCACAAGAGTGTGTTTTCTTCTTTATTTCACCCACCTAACTTACCTTTTAGAGCTAATCCAGAATATTCATAGAAGAAAACATAAATTCCATAAAATCTTTTCTTCTAATTCAATTATTTTTGGATACCACTGAACTTGTATAGTAAAAATATATGGTCTCCAAAGCAAAACTTGGAATGGAGTTTGTTTGAGTTACAGCAGTTGTTAAAAGTATTTGTATTAAATAGGATTAACCCTTTCACTAATTGCAATGACACTAATTATTTTTCTGAACAATTAAAGCATCATTATGGGTACTATGCTTCAATCTGATAAATGACATTTGTTTGCATGGTACTGAAATATTTTTGGACATAAAAAATTATTTTATGAACAGAAAAAGGAGTTATGTTTCCTCAGGTTTTTAAAATTTTTTCCCATAGATACACATGGACAACTACATTGTCTTCATTTTCAGGTACAAGAAAAAATATACTACAGTTAACACATGGCCTCAGAATCTCCATTAATTAAAAGATCAGAAACTCTAAAGCATATTGTATGCAATAATTTAACTAGGATCTTACTGTCATTTATTTTGAATGTTTGAATTCCATTTAGGCAAAGCACCTTAAGAGCAAATGAAACACTAAGCAGGATAATTGAAATAAAGGCTTAGAACTCCTGGAGTCCTAGGCAGACTTTGGAATTTCTGTAGATTCCTACAACATCTCTCCTCAAAGCAAATGCACAGAGATTTTATAAATAGATTCTTGTTCAGACCCTGGTGCCAAACCTGTGTGGCTCTTAGAGCAGACAGACACTTAGAAACTTTTTTGCTTTGGTCTTACTATAATTTGCACTCACTAATTACCTGCATTTGTGTATTCTTCTTCTGTTCCTGAGCAGCTATTTAGTGCAATGAGCTTTAGTGCAATAGTGCGGCTGTCTGAACACATAAACAGTGAGCGATGACAGGGTTTTGCTGCAGTTGGAAACTTGGAAAAATATAATTGCATCATTGTCTCTCGTTGTGCTCCCATGTGTAACTTGCTAAATGTCATTTCACGCTGCAGGCTCTCCCTTTTCCCTTCCCCACAAACCTTCTCCACCCTGCACTGAGCTGTCGTGGCCGTGACGCCCGGCCCGGAGCACATGGCGTTCCGGGGGGATTCCTCTGCAGGCATTGCCCATCATTGACCCGGTGTTGTTGTTTGTGATACTTACTGGTAAACTTTCCCAATCAATACAACATGAGCCCGCCTAGCTCCTGGGAATGCAAACCTGAATCGGTGCACTTAATCTTGAGGCTGGCTCTTGCTCCCTGCTCCGCTGCTAAAGCAGGTGCTTGGCCTACTTGATGCGGCATTATTGCTGCGGAGGTCAGGTGCGAGCCAGCTTGGCAAGCGCTGATGAATGGCTGCTTGTCATGGAGCACCTCTCCTGCCCAACCAGAGACGTTTAATAATGATGGACCAGAACTGTGCACGCAAAATACCTTGTAGCTTGGTTGTGAGCTCATATTGCAAAAGCTAAAGAAGGCAGTGTGTTAGTTCGGAACAACTATTCGGGAAAAAAAATTTCATGAGGAAAGTGAGGTCTTATTAAAAGTTAAAAAAACATTCCCCTTTGTTACAAAATTGTAGGAGTAGCTGCAGACACATATGTTTTCCTGCCATTCTACTTGCATTGGCTCCTCTTATCCTTCCATGTAAAAAAAAAATCCCTGGTCTTCAGTATTATCTCTTAACACAAACTATCCCTTCAGGAATTTATTTTATTTGAACTGTGTTTTCCAATGCAAAATATTAAATTTTCTTTGACAATATGGGATGAGAATAGGTGCTCAAATACATATTGCAAAAATTAAGTTTCTCTTCACTAGAAAAGAGAGAAATCTTTGTGAATGAAACAAACTGCAGAAAAGCTCACCTTAATGCTGGAGAGAGCTTTCCATGAGGTTTCTTCCTTAAAAAGAAAAAGCTGAAGTAACCAGATAATCACTTCTGGATTCATCTGGCGTGTTAGCCTTTGATTCCATAGGTTTTGCACATCTCTCTCTCTCTCTTACAGACATCGATTACAAAGTCCAAAAAACTAAAGAACAGCTCACCCACACAAGGTGTGGCACTGGTTCACGTCTAATGCTACAGGCCAGCAAGAGCTCTGAAATGAGCACTACTGCTCTGTTCTACAGCTGATTCAAAGTCAGATGATCGTGCTTATGGATCCAGATACTCATAACTATGGAATCACTTCTTACAGGTGTAAAACACTCCTGAAAATCCATAGAGGAACACCTATGTATTGTGATTTAAGATACATTGACCAGCCTTGTGTAAGCAGCTGTTGTAAAATCTGTAGTGAGGAGAACCTGAAAGTTGGTAGGGTAACTCCAACACCCTTCGTGCTCAAAACCACCCCTTAGCCTGGGAACAAACAACACTCCTGAGAAAAATGTGTGTTCTGCCTTAGAAATTGCAATCCTGCAAGCTAATGCTTTACAGTAAAAAATTCAGCTGTATAGTGAAATGTCCACTTGAACCCTAATGCTTTTTCTTTGTGGGTGTTGCACACGTTTGAAAACTGTTCTTTAGAAGGGAAGAGTTTTGCTCCAAACATTTGCCTGTTTCCTAAACCAGTCCAAAATCTGGATGAGTCACTATGCAAGCCTCAGCTCCCTTTCTAAAGACAAATTCAGTGCTGACATTATTAAAATAATATTTGCATGATTTTAGTACTTATCTGGCTATGTGTCATTGATTGCTTTGTGATACTTAACACAATGTTCCCCAAAATGTTTGTCTTTTCTTTTCTTCGTCCCTAAGACATGGAGCTGAGATTCTCACTAGACCTTTACATTTTATTATAGGAGACCTGCATTTATATAAATATAGATTTATAGAAGGGTAAGTGTTGGAAGGCAGAGTCAGCTGATGAGAATTAAAATTACCCAAATAAGGGCCATTGTTTTTAAATGAGTGTAAGCCACATTATTCCTGGTCATGACTGGACATCAAAGTTGTGAGTTTCTGGCATGCGTCCCCAGAGTGTGGCTCACTGGGACAGTGATTGTGCTGAAACCTCTAGTGCTTGGCTGTTTGGTCTTGCTGTGCTGCATGGAGTTGCGTAAAGATTTTGCAAAAAAAAAAAAAAGCCTCTTTTGTATATGCAAGCAGCTCCAAACTACTGTTTTTGATTTTCACACAGAGCAGCTAGATGCAGTGTGTGATTTTTGTCTCCTGCTGGTTCCATTTTCTTGTACAGAGGCAGACTAAGAGAGGTAAGTCCATGTGTTAGGTCACTGTGGGCAGCCTCAGAGGTACAAGTTCTGGTTTTGTAAACCCAGTAGCATAAGCTGATGTGATTTTACAGGCCTGGGAGTCAGAAAAATTAGTTCGGACCAGGAAACGAGTAATTTATAAGAATTAATATGGAGGAAGGTGCTAATTCAGCAGCCTCTTGTAGTCTCTTGTTGCTTGTTCCTTCCTCTGCAGTGCTGCCCCTCATTTGGCATAGTTACTCTGAAATGCCTGAGAATGATCTCTTGCAAAAATTTAATTCACTGTCATAAGAAAGCCCCCATCCTGCAACGGGTGTGGACTGTTTTGTAAACGAGAACCTGCTTATTTTCTTTTCAAATACCTTTCTTTTGGTTACAACTGTGTTGGGAAGCAGTAGCATGAGGGCAGTACAGAAATCTGTGAATGGTCCAAGCTGCAAGGGAGAGCTGAGGCTCGGCTTTGTGCTCAGGTCCTTCCCACAGTGCTGGGACTCTGGTGTCCAGCAGCAGCAGCTGCAGGGTTTAGGCATGATGGCATTACTGAAGAGCTCTAAATTGTATTCTGAGAGCTAAAGCACCAGCATGGGAGAGGGCAGAGCGTGTGTTTGCATCTGGCAAAAGAAGTGGAAGGGTGTAATGATTAAGGATGCAGAAAGCAGTTACGGTCCTTAGGGTGAATCAAAGAGATCCAGTTGTAGTGAAACTAAGTATTAAAAAAAATTTAGCTAAGTGTAAGGTCTATTAGGTTAGGCAGCAACTGTAAAAAAAAAAAAAAAAAAATTATGAAAACCCCATTTCTGAGACTTTTAAAACTGAAGAAGTCAAAAGACCAGAAAATATATTGTAGATAGCATAATATAATGATAGGAGGATAGTCTTACATCAATAGGCCTACTTAATTTCTAATTCCTCCGAGTCACTTAAGCTATTTATGCTTAATTTTACATAGTTATGACTACAGAGTATAATCACCCAAATTGCAATAAAACCCTTATAACAGATTAATAAAAAAAAAAGTGATGTCGCATTTTGCTTCAGTGAGCTAGCATGCCTCAGAAATGAATGACAATCCATGCTGCTGGGGCAGCAGCAGAGTCACCAGTGATACATTTAAGTAATGTCAAGTCTTATACTCAATTCTAATCCTGTATTTTGTTTTTCCAGAAATAAAAGCCAGAAAGTAGATGATTCTGAGTGCTGTAAAACTATGAACTACAATGCGTACTCCAGAACTCTTTCCTATTCCGTTCTTAACCCATGAGAGGGTGATGCCCTGGCTTTGGCTTGTGTTTGGGCCAGTATCTTTAGCCGCCAGCCTTGAGTTGTGTGGTACTTTTTTCTGTCTTGTCTCTGTGAGTGTTGGGTCACACCTCCTGCTGGAGCAGAGGGTAGTGACCAGGAACCCCTTGCTTTTGCTGCCTCAGGGGGCAGGGATGCGATGAGTGCCTGTGATGTGCCAAAATTCCCGGTCAAGGGAGGGAGAAGGGGAAGCAGAGGCTACGGGGCTATCGCCCCAAGCAGGATGAGGGCTGCTGTAGGCAATACTCAGTGTGGATTAGCATCAGGACCAGCATGTGCAGGTATACTCAGTTTTTCATTTGACTCCTAACATAGTTGTACACCAAGACTGTTTCCCTGAACATTGTATGACTGCCTCAGTTCCAGTTTTGTAAAAACAGTTTGAACGTCAGTATTTCATTTGCCCTTTCTTTGACACGACCACTACAAACTCTTCTTTGGAGTTATGTTTACAGCTATTTGCAGAGAATTATCCTGCATATCCTTTTGCTTTGGTGCCTGGCTCTGACATTTAGTGCCCATCTCATGAGGGTTTTGTGGGGTTCTCTCCCTGCCCTTCCCTAACCCCCCAAAACTATGTTCTGAATTTTCTATTATCAAAAATGAACTCTTAACATTTAGCATGGCAAAAAATGCTCTGAATTTTTGCTGAGAGTTGTTTTGGTGTTTGTAACTGTCACACAGCATATTTTTAATTTCTATCTAGCCAATCACACTGAAGCACAAGTTGTATCATCCTGTGAACGGTCATTAAATTCAGCACTAGGACACCTGATTGTGACAGAGAGAATTTTGAGCACAATAAATGTAAGTTGATTAGGAAACATATTTATTCATCACATTTATTTTAATTAGAATGGAAAGTGATGTGAAATTCCTATCTTACAAAAAAAATAAGCCATTACCTACTAATGGGTTAAAAATAAACAGAAGCCTTCATATAAAAAAAAAAGGCAAAAGAAACAGAGAGAAACGGTAATGACAGTTTTGAAGTATCCAGTACCTGTTGTGACAGGAATAACAAATTAATTGGGACTATAACGGATTCTTTGTAAAGGTGAAGTAAACACACTTGACTGTATATTTTTCACCATCAGTTAAGTCTCAATTGGTTCTAAAAATAAACAGAAGACATTGAACAGTTTTAATGGATTTTGACACCTAGGTATTATGCTGTCACTCCAGTATAAATGAATCATAACTTTAGGCTGCGCCAAGGAATTACTACACATTTGGAGAAAATTTATGGTGCACCGGGCTTTGAATCATGATGTGATATCAAAACTAAAGTCACAAGAGGAAAAAAGTCTGGCATAAATTATTATTTACCCAAGCCACACATATCCATGTGAATGCAACAAGTATGGTTTGCAGGGTTAGTTAGAAATGCCACTATAATTTCTAGGTGTTAACACCTCTCTGAGTGGCTGTTCTGGCAGAGCTCCCAGGGAGCTGCATCCAGAGGGGAACTGAGCAAAAATGCTGGGCAAACCACTGCAGCTGCCAGATGTTCGTTGCTTCTCAGAATCTGACCGAATTAAGAGTTTACCAATGAAGAGGTTAAAAGATAGAATTTCAGCATTTAACTTCGCAGTTATGTTAGGCGTAAATTTGCTTATTTTAATATCTAATGCAGGGCTTGCAGATGATTGATTTCTTACTTTGGGATCAAAGAGACCTTAAACTTTTTGTTGCTGTGAACAACTGCAAAGGGATGGGTTGCTGGGTCCAAGGTGGCCATTTGATTTGTGGTCATATATATAGGTAAGCCTTAAAATATATAGACATGCATACAATATTTGCCGAGTCTTGTAATTCATTTGAAAACATGATTGTTTTTGTGTAGTTGCTTAGACAATAAAAGCATGCTTTTAATACTTCTAAAGAAAACAGGTATAGACAGGTATTCTTCATTTCTTAGCAGGCTCAGTTGTGTTCAATGCACAATTGCATAGTTGTGGTATTTTAAGTCCTTATCAAAATTACCGTGTTTTTACTTTTTTTTTTTCCAAAGCACAGGTAGGTGGTTGTAAATATTCAATCTAAAGTACTATTACTGGTTCCTCAACAGTTCATCCTGTTTTTTAAGATCTTACGAGTTCATCTTTTCTAGCATTTTGCCTTAAAACTTGACTGTTTCTTCAGAGGTTTTTATAAAATACTACAAAGCAGATATCCAATTTTTTAAGACTCTCTTAAGCAAAAAGGAGCAAATCCAGAAAAGATTATAAGCAGACAGAGAAGAGGTTTTGTCCAGAAATTCATAACGTATTGGTTTATAAAGCTTTCACACATTCTGGCTGCAATGCTTTACAAAAGTGGATTGATTCAGTATTTTTGACCTACTGGGAGGCTAATCATTCGTTTAATGACTTCGGTAATCTTCCCTTCAAGCAGCGGTGCGGGTGCTGAACTCGCTGCTGATGGCCGTGAGGCTCGAGGTCAAATTCTTAACTGATACACATGCTGTGTTCTTCAGGGAGCCAACCTGCAGCACTGCCTGCCTCCCTCTCCTGTTCTCCGCTGTTTTCCAGGCTCCATCCCGATGCTGGTGCCAGGGGGTGTGGGCACCCATCGCCCCGCTCCACAGTGGTTTGCCTGCAGAACCAAAATGCTTCCAAGATCTGTAAAAAAACGTCCTGCTTTTGCTGCCACTGCTTGTTGTCGCAGATTTTAATCTTGTTGGAGAGACCAGAGTGGTGTTTGAAAGCAACTTTGTGTCATCTTTTATTAACCAGGTTAGTTCTGATGGCTGTCACCAAGAGGAGAGCTGTGCAAACCACACCTGGGGTTTACCCTGCTGCTGAACCGGGGTGGGGAAGAAATGCGGAAAGAGAAGACAGAGTTTGTTCCCTGAAAAACAGAAAAAGAAAGAAGCATCTGCTATTAAGAAGTCTGAAGTTTTTTTTCTTTCAGTTTAAGACAATTTGATGTAAATTATTATTTCTTCCTTTGCCTGATACATTTTTCAAAATAGTTTTTAAAACGAGAAAAGCCACTTCCCTCTTTCTGAGGGCAGCGTAAGGAGGCAGCCTAGCCTTTGCTTCAGGGAAATGGTACCATTGGCATTATGGTGCCCCAAAACTCACTTCAGTGGCCTGCTTCATGCACACCCTGCCCATTTTCCCTTAAAAAGAGTCCTGGCAGCGGATCCCTGTCAGCTGTCACCCAGCAGTCACTAAGCTCCTCGCATGCTCTTCAGGAGGGGTGGAGAAGTTGTCTGTAAGGTGTTCCTCCTGAGAGATGGTGTTTCCAGGGCTGATGCTGGCCAGGGTGTGTTCACCTCCCACTCCTGCCTGTCCA
The DNA here is from genome assembly GCA_013397895.1 of Origma solitaria. Classification (NCBI taxonomy): domain Eukaryota; kingdom Metazoa; phylum Chordata; class Aves; order Passeriformes; family Acanthizidae; genus Origma; species Origma solitaria. The sequence goes on along the minus strand of VZRL01004526.1, from coordinate 3,483,346 downwards.
GAGAAGCCACAACAAAACCTTATAATGCTCAGTCTTCTGAAAGTATGTTTTTAACCGGCCTGTCAGGGTCTAGTGGGTAGCTCTAAAATGTGCATCAGGTATAATGGATTGGTGACTAAACACTTTTATGATACCCACCTCTTTCCCCCAGAGCTGCTGCCAAAGCTTTGCCAAGCAGTGGTAGCTGCACACAGCTCTCCCTTGGGATCTTCAAAGGTGGAAAGTCTCAGCTAACCAGAAATATGCACATGTATATAAAATATACAATATTCTAATCTGGGTTGTTATGGGAGAAACTGCATCCTGCTGTGAGCATGGAGTCTCCTCCCTGGTGGCAGCTGATGTGTGAAAAGCATGTGGAGAAAAACATGGGAGGATGTTTACTGAGTGCATCCTTGGCTTTAATGCTTCCTCAGCCTGCTAAAAGGGATCTTCCTGGGCAAGGTGGGGGCCTACAAACTGATCCTAAGATTCTGAACTGGGGATCTTAAAACAGGAGTGCTTTAAGATTCCCAAGTTTATCTGATGCTGACAGCATCCATCCTGAAGGGGATACTGCAATAATGAGTGCTAGAATCCAAAGATTTTTTTACTTAAGTTGTGAGGAAAAGTCCTGGTACCTGAGAAGCTTCAAACACATTCAATTTTATAGCTCATCCAACCAGCACAAAATGAAGAGGCGGAAGATACACAACACATCATTACCTACTTTCCCCCTTTGCTTGTTTCTAATATGTGAAAATGACATTTTAAAATATGAAAAAATGTTCACCTTGAGTTTAAAATACTTAAATTGTCATCTAATTGTATCTTAGTTCCTCTGAAATTGTGCTAATTATTATAGCATTTTATTAATGCAATTAATTTTATAAATATTTAAAAGTTTATTTCATTGTAAAGAACCCCAAAGCATTCTCACAGTACCATAACTTCAAAGGTTCTAATTTTGGGTCTTTCTCTCTTAATGTTTATTTGCAGTTTGGCAGCATTTCTTTTTTCACTGAGTAAATTACTTAGGTGTAATGAATTGATTCTGCATGGATATATCAGTCTAACAGGTATGTCTAAAATAGGTAAACTATTATGATATTTATCTTATGGGCTCTTTCCTTAAAGGGACTATTCTAAAATTTTTCTTCTTGTGTTCTGCAAACTCTGAGGTATTTTGTTTCCATAAATTATGAAAGGAAAATGTCACAAGCTATCACTGTTTCTGTGCTCTGCCTTTGCTGACAGCTGTATGATGCTCATTCAGTGCAGCAGATTGGGAGCTGAAAGTTTCATCAATAAATATGACTCTGATGGCTTCATGTCAACGGTCAAGGTAATGGCCTTTTATTATCCTGGAAACACACTTCCACAAGGAGTGTGTATATTTTTCTTAAATTCTGAGGAGCCTTTTTTTTTTACTTTTGCATACAATTTTAGCCATTGTCTTTTGTAACTGATATATAAGGCATTTTAATTAAAGAAGAACAATATACTAATTTTTATTTATTACTGCATGCTGGAGAAGAAAGAAATTAAGAGAATGTTGAATTGTCTTATCATAAACTTTATGATGACTGTAGAAGTATTTTAGAGTATTTTGAAATCTATGAAAATAGGGAAACATGCAACTGACCTATTGAAAAAGGTACAAAATGCAGCTGAGAGATTTGCAACATTAAAAACCTAGAACAGCTTTATTCTGCACTAATTGTATAAGATATAATTTTGTGTCTCATTGGATTTTAAAATAATTATTATTTTGGTTAAAAATCTTAATTTTTAAATGGAATTTTGTAGTCCATTGTACTACTGAAGAAAATTATTGTAACACATGTATATATTGCCAGAAATAGTATGCATCCATTTGAGAAAGAAATTAGCATTACAATATTTTGAGTTTTCTGTTCTCCTTTGCATATTAAATACTTTCTAATATTTAAAATGGTTTTGCAAGTTTTAATTTTGCTTAGAGCTTTTTAAAGTGGTCTAATAAATGTATTTATTGTTAATTTAATTAGATTTTAGTAGCAAGCTTGGATACCTTTCTTTATCTGGCTAGTTAGATGGTACTCAATATTTGGCCCTCAAATACTAACTTGTAAATAAAAATCTAGGGGAAAAAGATACCTACCTCTACAAAAATATTTTTCATTCAATGGCTGTACTATGATTTTATATTTTATCCAAGAGTTTTAATGTATATTTCTAAGGTTTTTAGAATATCTAACTAGTTTTAACGGGCATATGATTCTCAGTAGTATCTGATTTGCACAAATTTCTCATTACAACGTATATTCCACAAGACTGAAGACCAGCAAATATTGGTGAATTTCAGCATATCTGGAAGAACTGATAGCTGCCAATAGATTAACATATTAGTGAAACTACTCTTGGGAGATACTGCTTTGGCCCTAATAATGTGAAGAATGTGGCCCTTTTTCATGTATAAACTGTGTTTATTTGGGTTTTCTTTTTTAAACTGTCCTGCGTGGGGTTTTAGCTTCCATCTGAGTTAAAGCATTTTGTAGAACTTTCTTTAATAGATACAATATTAAAATCAAACTGGAATTCTTTCCAGATATTTGAGGAATAAAATAAACTGTACAATATCCATGAAAACAAGCTTATTTTTATCATGTGTCTTAGCCTCATCTGGTAGGACAGAAACTTCTTTGATAGGGTTTGGATCTGGCGGGTCCTGCTTTTTCTAAAATAATATTTTAAATTGGGGCACCCAGCTGGTGCATTGAAAACAAGACATCCCAAGTGCTGTAGGTGTTAGGTATGGTCCCATTGCTCCTATTGGAGACGTGGCCACCAAACCCTCCAGCAGAGGGGATGCTCTGCTTACAGAGGTCTGGGAGCTCCAGTGGAACTCATGGATCAGCTTCCCTGGCCAAGCTATCCCCCAGGTACAGAGCTCTCTGCCAGCAGTGCCACACAGCAACTCCATGAAGAATTTGAAAGCACTAATTAGAAGTTATGTTGCAAGCAGAGTGCTTAGTCTGGGCACTGAACTGAATTGATGTGGACCACTGAGGTGGAAAGGAGGACCAGAATTAGGTGACGTGGCCCTGATCTGCAGCAGAGACTTGTCCTTGTTTTGGCAATGCAGGGCCAGGCTTCCTTCCCCTCTGCTGGTGGTAGAACTGAAAACTTAAAATTCTAATCCTTGCATGCTAGATGGCTTCAAAAAAGTAGAGGTATGAAGCAAATAAAGCAACATTTTACTGAAAGTTCATTCATCAAAAAGCTGCATATTTTGAAAAGGGTAAAAGTACTACTAGACCCATCAGGGATAAGTAAAGGCTATATACTATAGATTATTTTAATCCCCTTGCTAGATATAAAAGGGATAATTACATATTTGTGGTTGAAGCCATGTGGTGGAAAAATCAATACAACTTTTTTGTATGACACTTCATTAGTGTGAAAAATTTTAAAAGCTGAAAAGAACTGCCTTGCAATTAAATGCCTCTGCTATTTCAGATTCAGTAATGGGTTTGTATTATTATCTAGTTTATTTGAAATAGTGGTTGCACTATAGCAGTAATTGGAAAACATTGATTATGCACTTGTATATAGAAAACCTGGCAAATCATTACAGGGCATAGCAACAGTTAGTTAGCCTTACTAATGAAGCACTAATTGCTGTAAGTAGGTTAACATGTTAGTGAAACTACAGGGAGATAGAGCTTTGAAATCTTTTGTCTGCTCTGTGTTATGTATTTTTTTAAAAATCTTATTTTAAGAAATCTCTTTTTGCAAACACAAACCACAAGACTCTCTTGATGCTATATTTGGAATAATTTTGGAGATTTGGTTTGTGTGGTTTTTTTTTCATTTAGATAGAAAGTCTAGCACACTTTAGTCATATTTATGCTACTCCAATCAACATGGTGACTTTAATGTATGTAAATGGCTAACTGGAGTGAAAGGCTGGTTGGCTCGATTGATTTCCTTATTCTAATGCAATTATGTCATCCATGCTATATGCTTCTTGAACAATTTTTTTTTTTTTAAATTAGACTGTTCTGTGTTTGATGAGGTAGTAGCTAAACTGCTGTATGACTACTTGGGAGGCAATTTTTTTCAAAAGATCTTCACTTTTCAAAAACCCGAAGACCCCAAACCTCTCTAGTATTAGGAAATAGAAATGGATTATTTTATTATATTGTAGCTATTGACTTAGACATATTACGATTTCTTTAATTGATTATGCTACACTAGCACATTTTGCAAGCTTTTGAATCAGAAGTAGCTTGAAGTTCCTGAAATCCAGGACACTCATTGGCCTTGCTCCTCACAGCCCTGCTCTCCAGGAGAGGCTTGCACAGCAGCTCTCCCACATGGTGAGGTGCTCCCCGACCCCAGAGGAGGGCAGTCAGTGACTTCCCTTCCTTCCCCTGGTGTCCCCCAGACCCCTTCTCAGGAGGGCGAGTGCAGGGTTTGGCTGCCTGTGGCAGGTTGCAGAAGCCTCTGCATCTTTTCCTCTGCCTCCCTCCCTCCCACCACATGGCACAGCAGCTCCATTGCATTTTGATATTGCTTGGCTGCAAAAGTGCAGGGCCAGGATTTCCTTGTTTTAAATAGGTGTTAAATTCTCTCTCAGATTCACAGGAATAAAGCATGACCCCCTAAGAAGTTGCATAATGACCTTGACTTACAGAACATCTTGGAACAATTCTTATATTGAAAAGTAAATTAATAACAACACACAAACTTTACTAACCGAGCGTTAGAAAATGCCAGTTGTGATTCTTACCACATTCCAATTTTTAAAAAATAAGTGTGTGTGGTTTTTCAAAAGATTTTAAAGGGTAGGAGGGATGTTTTAAAGGGAAAACTGCTTTCAGTTGAGAGCTAGCCTCAACTAGTTCTGCTTTGACTCAGCTTACTTAACAATATTATACCCCTCTGTTCATAATAATGAGCTGTTTTGTGCAAAGCAGCTCATTATTATGAATGTAAGGGCATGTTTGGACTAGTAAAGCAAATCATAAAAATTGCTGCCCATGTCACATTTTTCCTTTGTCAATAAAAGATTTTCCTTGGGGTCAGAAACAATTATTGACCAGAGAAAAATCTCAAGTTCTGATTGGAAATTTTACCTGAAGATTCTAGAAGTAAGGAAGTGAAGTTATGAAACTAAAAGTATGTGTGGTGAACATTATCTGCAAGGTCTTTTGTGTTAAGGAAATCACGACATCTGCCAATCTTTCAAATTCCAAAGGGTAAAGAATGAGGTCTGTTAGGCTGTCATCGAACATGACAGGCTTAATGTAAAGTTTATAACAGAAAAAGGGCAATCTTATTGTGGTTTATTCAGTTTTATGTTGCTTGTTCAGTAGAAAAGCTCATTTTTTATCTAATTTATAGCATTTGAAATACCAAACAGATTTTTTACATATCTCCTGAGCTTGCAGCTCTTCTTGGCTGCCCCTTAGTCATTCCTTTAGGGAGCAGTCTTAAATCCTTCCAATTTAGCATCTATGTGAGACCAGACAATTGTTTTACTTGAGCATATCCTTCAGTTGTTATAGAGCTGTTTCTAACTCCAAACATTTTAGTTTAATTACTGCTTAGAATATTTGCTATATTTTTATCTAGGTTGCCTCTCACTTGAGCCCATTGGGCTGAAGAAAGAATTACTCCCCATGCTGTTCTGTAGCCTTTCTTGTTCAGATCTGTAATTGGCCCTGTGTTTTTGACTTTTTGCTAATAAGCAGCTTACTTGCTCTCCCACTAGACTCAACCCACCACTTTTGTTTCATGAATTTTACAAAGGATTTTAATAGATGCTTTAGGCTATGCAAAATGTTATATGAAGGAAAGCATTAATGCTCTAGCCTTGACACAAAGGATGTGTGAATGGCTGCTTATCATTACCGTCAGGTATCAGAATTTTCATTAGGAGTTCTGGAGGACAAAAGGGGAAAAAGTGTAGCTATATGAAAGAATATTAACCTATACTGTGTAACCAACCACAATTGCTTAGCATTTTACATTAACTCTCTTCAGACACTGGCTCTCATTATTTTTACACATACATAATAACTGCTTATTATAGCGGTACAGTTCACACTGATATATTGTAGATAAGGTTGTGTCAGCACTTCCATTATAAACCCTGTTTTCAGAGGTTTAAAAGGCAGCTGTAAAAATTTACTCCAGACAGAAGATTGGTTTTCCAGGTTTCTGCCTCGAGCAATTTTTTTTTAAACCAATTAAAAACAATTGGCTGTTTTTTAAGCTGCAGAAGTAAACAAAACAAATTAAGAGGTTTAAAGCACTTTTTGCACTTCTGTAACTCACAAACCTTTATTAAAAAAGAGAGAAAGAAATTTAGAAAGCAATCTGTTAATGTTATACTCACCAGTGGTGTTCTGCAAACAAAATATACGCTGGGCATTACAAAAGAGAGCTGTAAGCCAGGACACTATAGCTTAAAATTGACTACTGAGTGCAGTAGATGATTCTTAACAAAAGAATTTTTGTAGCTCTAGAAAATAATCCTGGTCCTTGCTGTCACCAAACATAGATCTAATTTTTCTGAAGTGCTCATTCCTCCAGGGACTGAAAAGAATTGTTTCCGTTTAGGCTTGGGCACTTTGGGAAGCCAAGGTGTGATTTTGCAGTCACATCCATGGCACCAGCAGTCTCATTCACTGTGGTGCTGGGATCCCTCCTCAAAGATTTCCACTCCTACAAGAAGATAATGATCAGGAAGTGGTAGAAGTTAAGTGAACTTGTAGGTACGGAGTGAGAGCCTTCCCGATTGTGGGAGCGCCTGGCACTGAGCCTCTGCAGAGACAGTGGAGGTCAACTCCCTTCCTGCTTTGCATTCCATGGATACCAAGGGAGACAGCCCTGCTGGTGACCTGCTCGATGGGGAGAGGCTCACTCATCAGTCTCCAGGTGATTTATGGCTTCTGTCACTCTGTAATACACTGGCACTTTTTGCCTACTGTGTCATGAGTGTATGCAGCCCCTCATTCTGCCAAAAATTCCCTGAAGTTCTTGAGCAGAAAAGGGATGTGCCTCAAGTTGAGTTTGAGGACTTGTCATACGTGAGGTGTGATACCTCCTCTCCTCGCATCTGGCAGGGGAAGGCGTGGCTGTCTTTGGCAGTGCTCTTTCCTTTGGTTAACTCTGTGAATATCGCCCGGGTGCCACGCATGGCGGATTGAAGAGCACTGTTGGATTTTGCTCTGTAATTGTACCTGGCAGTGAGAAAGAAAAATAACAGCACACCCATGGTTATGGAGGTTACTTGGGAGGTACCCAAATTAGTCAGCTTGATGTCCCACCATTTCAGCCCATCTGTTCAAACAGGGATTTATCCACTACTTTGAATTATGCCTTAGTATCTACTGGGTAATATTATGCGTTAATTTCTGCAAATAGATTTAGGTATGACATTTCTGACAGTTGTTCAGCTGAAATGGATTAATAATGCATTTTTATGATCCTCTTTTCATTTAAAAATATATTACACTGCAATGTATTGAGATAGCCTCTAGTTTTAAAAAAAAATTTTAAATATATTTAAAGTTGGCTCATTTGGGATAGACATTGGCAAAAGAAAAACAACACCCCATGCGTGTTCTTGAAACCTTGTCACTAATTTGGAGGTATTTTCTATCTTTTCCTTAACTGATTTCACAAGGAAATGTCAGTGCCAGAAATGTGCCTAGGAAATTCCAGTGCTGTATCTTTTACCATAAGAACAAAGGACCAAATCCTGAAGTTTTTCCTAGGTATTGGGTCTGTTTGCAATATGGCAAGGTCCCCATCATACAACTGAGTAAAGAGTCTGGAACTTGGGCAAAACTATAAAGGCAGCTGGAACAACGGCAAGACTTGGAAATTAAAGCACATCAGTCATGTGGTTTGAGGTGGCAGATCATACAAATTGGAAAAATGTGTGACAAACACAAGAGTCTGTGTTTGCTTGCTTATTTCTTTTTGTGATATAGTAGTGATAACAACCCAGAAATCAGTCTGTTAATGAAAACAGCTTAGTAAGATACAGAACTTCTGGCCCCATCAGCTTCCCTCAGTTCCCCTCCTCACAAACAGACTGCCATTAAGTTCCATACAGATAATTACTTGTATCCTAGCAGATGCTACGGTACCTGCCCACAGGGCAATATCAGCCCAGGAAGAGGCTGTCCCAGGGCACGTTTGCTGTCTGCAGCAGCTGATCCAGGCTGCCTCGCACTGAGTTTGTGGCACTGACGTGCTCCCAGCGTCTGGATGATTCCCCTCCTGCTTCCAGAGAGAAAGCCATTGCTGCCTGCCTTTCTGAATAGCCAGCTTAGATGAGGTGTGGAGTATCCATAATCACATCTGTCTGCCTTGTGAGGCAATAGCTGCACAAGCATGAAGTGTAATAAGGAAGAAAACACAGAAGAGAAATGTGAAAAGGTAGCAAAGTTCATGCATCATAATGTAGTTTCCATCTAAACAAAAATTCAAATTTAATTTTGAAATTGAAGCAGTCTAGTTTATGGAGGAGCTAATAGTATCTCTGTAAAGCTCATTAGGTATAAGCCATCTTATGTTTTAGGTTTTAAAAAAAGAAGCAATTTGTGTTTGTAATCTTATAGAAGAGTTGCAAATTAAAAATTGAGACAAAGGATCGGGCAGGTTTCATCTGGGCAAAATAATTCATGTTGTGTTCCACTTCTCTGATCTTTCCTGAAAAAGCTGTTTGGTATGTGCTTATTCAGCAGCTAATGAAGATAGTTTTTTTGGGCAATGCACCCAAGGGTACTGAAACCGCAAGAACCCAAAGAATAAGGGTGCAATCAGGAAGAATGGAAATAGAAAGAACAGTGTTTAATACAGTCTGGATACTTTCCGTTTTATGTGTGCTACGCTATAGGTTACCCCACAATATTTAATGTTAATGATGCATCACCGTATTTTCTCCACTACATGGAACTGTTTCCTTGAGATTTGCATACAAGGAGATAAAAATAGAATGGCTGTGCTTATATGACATGTTGCAATTATCTTGAAACAGAAAACTAAAAAAATATCATCTAAGAGTTCAACCCTTTCTACAGAGGAATTTATATTTTAAATATAGGCGAGGAAGATCTGAGTACAAATTTTGTCCAGCTTTCTGTATGCGCTATCTGTCATCATGGGAGGGGACCCTAGTAAAGCATTCTTCCCATTGGTTCTCCATAAGCCTACAGAGGCAGTATTAAAGGTAGATATTTCTCTTTGCAATCCAAGCAAAGGAGGTAAAACCTGTCTTTGTTCCAGTCTAGCTGGCTGAGATCAACTACAGTCAAAATACAGATTATTCACTGTGATGAACCATGGTTAGAATGGAGCTACAGGATTTGTCCCTTGGGAGGTGTAACAGCAGTGGAACAAGCTCAGGCAAACTATGTCCCTCAAAAGTGAAGACACAGCCAAGATTGTGAGTTTATTTCTGATCCTAAGTAACATAAGTTTTGGTGTGGTTTTTGTTTGGTTTTTCTCTGCTTAGTTCTAGTTTATCCTCTAAAAGTAGGAGAAAAGTATGTGTCAGCTGAGGAATATGAAACACAAGGCAGGTTCTATACAGTGTTGGTATAATACACACCACTTCCAATAATTGTAAACTATTCACAGAATTGCATGGTCTGTAACCTTTTGAGAGTAGAACTAAAGAAGCATTGAAAGAGCAGGGTGCTGAGTACATTTAAAATATGTGGAGAAAAATGTGCAAACTCCCACAACACCTTTGACTAAAGGTAGATATCAATAACTAAAATGCCTCCAAACACAGAGGCATGATTCAAAAAAAAATTCCACTGACTTAGAGACCAGTGAAAATTTATTTCCTCCCCTTATAAATTATCAAAATGTTCTTCAAAACACCTTGACAATGTTTGTCTACAAAAGGCAAACCAGACTGAAAGCGGAGTTGGAGACAAGAACAAAACTTTCCTAGTTGGCTACAACATTGTTTAACTTGAGCATAGGGATCCACCTTAAGAAAGGTCCAAGGAGCGAGATGGAAACCAAATACAGTCAAAGGAAGTTGGGGATGTGGGTGTCAGGTTGTCAGTAATCTGACAGCTATGGTAACTACCCTCTAATCCAGCAGCTCCAGCCACGCTCTCGGCTGACACCGCAAGGACTGACTGACAGCTGAAGAGCGGGCACTTTTTACAGGCAAAAGTGACATTCAGTCTATTAAGGCTGACAAGCACAAAGCAGAGATTTGCCCTGAATGGTTTGGTACTGAAGCCTAGTAAAGGGGTTATTTGAAAGGTTTTAGAGAAAGTGTCAGACTCAGGCTCAGATGATAACAATATTGTAATGATAGCACTGGACAATGAAGTGCTATGATTGCCCATACAGGCCAGGAAGATTGCATGTGGATATTGAGCTCCAGAAGCCAGTTTACAGCAGTAGATTCTCAAAGCACACATGCAACAGCTCTAAACCCACTCTATGTCAGAAACTGAAATTATTTTTTTTTCAGTGTATAATAATCTACTCGTGCCTTTGTTTTTCTCTGGTGTCTAAGGAAAAAAACTAGCAGGAGGGGCAGTTACTGCACACTCCCCTAAAAGATACAAATAATGAAAGTGTCACACTCAGTGCTTTGCAGGTTAAATTAAGAATGTTCTCAATATTGAAAAAATACATTAATAATTGAAATAGCTGTATCCTAGTCCAAATGTTAAGTAACGGAGAAATCTGGGTATGATACTGTACTGTAAATTCATACATAGATGTGCTGGACAAAGGGGGCTAATAAGTAAATATGGAAAGGTTTAGCACTGTGTAGTAGCTGACTGGTATTGTAAGGCTCCAGATGCTACAAATGTGATCCTTCATTATAGCAGGATTTGAATCTGCTAAGGACTAATATTTTTTAATATTCCTTCTAATGTTCCTGAGATGTTCCTTTTTCAGCAAAGCTCTTAAAATTTTCTTCTGATTTGTTTTTCATGTTTTTCATATAAATTACAATATTTAATCGAATGATGAATTTTATTTTTGTTTACACAGAAGCTTAATTCTGTAGGCAACTGCCTCTTCATTCCCACTCTCCCTAGTTCTATCCTTCAGATCCCTCATCTGGCACCCACACTTATTGGGTGCTAGAAACCATATGTTTTAGCTGGCTTTTCAAGTAGAAACAGCACCATTCAACACTTAAGCCATCCTGTACCATCTACTAATTCTTCAAAAATCTGTATAATTATTTTCCCAATATCAAAGTGATCCTGCAGTTAGGTTTTCTTTTGTGGGTTATTTGTTTGTTTGGTTTAGTTTTGGGTCTTCCCCCCCCCCCCTTTTCTTTCAGATACTTTCAGGAAATCACCCCTGCTTTCCATTAGATTACTTTATGTAGGTCCAGTCAATGAACTGAATCTAGTCTAATACAGATAAGACTCAAATTTATGTCTCTTCTGCTTATTGACTACATTTTCTGAGGAATAAAAGATTACAAGCAAAATTAATCAGATCAGGTTTAAAAGCAACTCAGACTCTAATTGCCAAGGAAAAAGAATGGCCAAATAATGGTCACTGACTGAAGAATGAAGAGTTTACAGGAAAAAGCTGCTAAAACCTGCACATGATTTGATTGCCAGCATCAAATAGGCAAATAGTCAAGGTGAATAGTCAAGGCTGAAGCAATTTTCATCCATTGCTACTCATTGTCCAATTACTACCTTTAAACAGAATTTTTTGTGAAGATGAAGTATCTCCGGTAGAAACACTTCTGTTTGAAGACAGAGGCATAACTGCAGGCTTTGCTCCGGGTGTGTGGAAGAGCTTGTGCCTATAAATGGCTGTAGGAGCGGGCACTGCTTTTGGCTGACAAGCCAAGGCAGAATAAATGTGAGTGTGGCCAGTCCTGCCCAGCCCAGAGTGCTGTGGACCTCACAGATGGATGTGTTACATGGGTTGGCTTAATGAGATGTATAGATCCTGGAGGAGTTTTTGGGTTTCACTGTGAGCTGACAACGTTGTGACTTCTTTGTTGAAGTTCTTTATGCTGCCATGAAATTTCAAAAAAGTTCTGCTCTGACCTGTACAAATAATTGTTTTCATTCCTCCATGTGTTTTGGATTTCTTGAACATTTATGTGACGTAGGTTCCAATTGTTTGAGCTGGTGAGACCAATGAGTAGAACTGAATGTCTGAGTGAAAGTATTCTGTGTGAAGGTCAAACCTCACTGTTTTAAAAAACAGTCAACAGGAAGTAAATGAAAATTATATGAATATATTAAATGTAGTTAATAATCCTATAAAATATACAGCATACTTCCACATTTGTTCCATTATATATGTGTATGTGTGAGTGTAAATATAGATATAGGCTGTATTTTTCAGTGTGATGGTTTGGCTGATTTGGGGTGGGAGTGGGTTAGTGTTTTTGTGTGTGTTTGGGGTTTTTTCTTTTTTAAAAATTTTTTTAAATTGGTAAGCTAGGATTTGCTTTTATTTCCTTGCTGCTTAGTGTTTTATTTGTACAACTATTTAATGTGATTTTTTCAGCACACTAGATTTTACTTAGGGCAAACAAACCTGCTTACAGGTCTTTATATTTCTAGAAGCATAACACAAATACATAACTTTTGGCAAGAGTTCAGTAGAAAGAATTACCTGAAACTCGGTGCCAATGTATTCATGTATTTGCTGTTCTAAACTAAAAACCTGATCACTAACTCTGTTGTAGCCATCTGTCATTTACAAAATGACACATCCAATTTAAAACCACTAGGAAACAAAATGTTTAATCAGAATTTTAGGAATACTTGCTAACCATGAATCTTGAAGACCTAACTACTTAGCTATTACCGTGCAATTTATCTGACAAGGGGTGTCATCTATTGCAGGCAATGTACAAGTGCAAGTCAGCATCACCTTGAGCAGGTTACTTTATTTGTCCTTTGCCCCAATTTTCCAGTCTGTGGAATGGGAAATAGAGATTTTCCCATTTATAGGAAAGGTATTGACAGGAGAGAAGGTTCAAGTGTGTTTCTTATGTATCAGTCCTGCACAAAGTTTTTACTACCTGTATCTGCCAAAGATATGAGAAAATACCGTAGAGTCTTGGATATTAGTGTGAAGCTTTACAGTGGAATTATGTGACAAGGGGATTTGATAGCACAGGAAACCTTATCTTAGTTGTGTGTTTCTAGCACATAACTGAAAGATAAGAACACAGAGAACTGAAAAGCAAAGTTTAGTGATGAGAATCCACACAGAAGTTTTATACAAAGGCTGACTCCTCCTGGGTCATCAAACTTGGTCTCTTTGTACATTAAATTTTGTTAGACTTTTTTACTCATGTTGTGCTTGGTTTGTACTAGTTTGTAATACTAGTACCATGAGTTCCTAAGTTAGAGTTACCCTGCATAAATATACAAAGCAAAAGAAAACCCCTGAGGAGCTGAGGAGCTCAGCTTTAGCAGTTGGAGGTGTGAGATACTGCACCCAGGATCACCCCAGAAACAGGAGGTCAGTCACAAGGTCTTTGAACTCCAGGAAGACTCAGGGTATTAGGTTGCCCTGGCTCCTTTAGGCTCCTCCTTGGAGTGATGTTCTCCTTCAGTTGTTGTCCTGTTTATCTTCTTTCACTTCTCCAAATAGAAATTTAAATGTGTTGCAGAAATAAAATTTTAAATTAAGTTCTATAAGGAAATAGATATGCCCGATGATAAAAACAGAAGCAGTATTTTCTGGGTGTGTTTCATAAGATGGAGCTCTGACAATGATGTAAGCTGTTTAAAGCAGTCATAGAGCCAAGAGAAATGTAAATCTTTATTAGCTTTTTTGCTTTATTATACTTTATTATATGCCATTAACAGTTATTTTTAAAATATGGTAAGTGAATTCATTTTCCATACAGTAGTTGTGAAAAACATTGCAGATCTAATGGGAAAAAAAATGGAGAGAATGACCTCTGAAGACCTGAAAAGAGAAAAATTGGATAATAAATGTTCAATCAGTCTGAGGTATTTTGTAAATCAGACAACTTTTATTTGGATATACTATTGTTTAACAGCCGGTTTAAATTGGGACCAGCATCCTGATTCTGGACAGCATGGCTTTTATTGGAAGTCCCTGCCACTTTTAAACATCTTTAATACATTTTAAAAATAGAACTGTAAAAACCAGTAACCAGACTTCAAAGCGAAGCCGTGTCGTGCCAGAATTGCGAAGCTGGTGCCGATTTTCACTGGTTGTAAAGCCTCGGGAGCGCCCTGCGGTCTGTGCCATGGTGACAAACACCAGCAGCACCCGCGGAGGGACAGACGGAGGGAGGGTGGCACCCTGGGCACCGGGTCAGTGTAGGGGCTCAGAACCCTGTCCTCCAGCCTCAGGTGTCCATTTGTGCCCCAGCAGCCACCCAGGAGTGGGTGGGTAGTGATATAACAATTACCTATGTGATGGTGCTGGGAGAAACAGTCAAGGGGGGAAAAAGAAAATGCTTTGANTTTAATCTATCTCTATTTTTATTATGCTAAGGTGAAGGGAGAGGCTCTGTTGGGTTAAACTGGCCAAGCTCAACTGAGGCTCCACCAGCCTGAGCCAAAGACTGCCTTGGAGCTGGAGTTGGTGTCATTTAGTTGGTGTTTGTGGAGGATTAGACCTGGATGTTTCACAAACAATACTGGCAGAGTGCTATGGTGCTTCAGCCGCCCTGTTTCTCTTGACTTACCAGCAGGTCCTATTAAAGTACCAGAATTCATCAGTGTCTTTGCCTAGGAGTTGCTACTGTGGCTACACCCCTGTCCCAGGAAGAGCAGCACAGCAGAGTGTGTCCCTTCCCCTGTAGCTTTCTGCAGTATTTCAGAACTACTATAGTGCCATCCTGTAGGAAGGTACTGTCACAGTGTAGCTCAAGAAATCAGTTTGAGATGAGCAGGCTATGAGAACTGGTTTATTGCCATCTTCAAATAGGCAAAGATGTGAAAGGGATCTCTCCAGTGACATATCTGCAGAGAATGTTCACCTGGGAATAGGCTAATTGAACACTTGATGCCACTGCAAACCCACCTATGCATAACTAAAATGAGCACATATTTGACAACTGCACTGCATTTTAAAATGAAATTTTAAAATGCAGTGATTATAGAGCCCCAGGGCCTGATGTATATCTGCTCAACACTGAAGATTTTAGTTATGGAAGATAGGTTCTGTGTCAGTGTTTTGGAAAATTAGGACCCAAAAATGTGTTTCACTAAATATTTAGGGGAATATCTTCTGGCAGAACATGGATTCAAGACCATGTTAGGATTTTCTCTGGCTGTAGCTTTGGCATGAGATCTTTCTGATTTTCTTATTAAACAAAGCTTTTGTTATGTATTAGAATCTTATTTTTAAGTCCATAGGTGTTTGGCATCCTCTGCAGAAAAAATCTTTTGTGGGTAAGTGATCCCTGACATAATTGAGCTATTTGAGATTTACATGTGACCATCATTATGGTTTCAGATCCTCTTGCAAAACATAAATAAGGTGTCTGAATAGCCTACAGAGGGCTCTTACAGGTTTCTCTTTCTTTAGCTGCCATGTCTAAAGGAAGTCAGGATTGGCTACAGCTGAATTTCTCCTTATTTTTTATTTCCCAGCAGTGCTGTATTCGTCTAAGATTTCTCCATCTTAACAGTTTTAGAGTTTAGTTAACTCTGATGCTGCTACTGTAATTCTGGAGAGCAGGTTACCAACAGTGCCCAGGAGAGCTGGTCTCCTCCAGATGCCCTGTGTGATGTTCTCTGCAAGGAAAGAGGGCCCAGCTTTCCCCGCACGAGGGAATTTGGTTACTGATGCTGCTGACCACACACGCAGCCCTGTCCCTTCCGGGCTCTCCAGCTCACAGGCTGTTAGAGCTGAGTGCTGCTGCCACACACAGTCTGTCTCAATCTTGGCAGGGCTTAAACATTCTTGGAAGAGATTGCTGACTGCACACTTAGCAAAGGAGACTTTTTGGGGAGGCGACAGAACCTCACCAGGTTCCCTGCCGGCTTTCTTCACTCCCACACTGAATTACGTTGGTGTTCCCTGTAGGGAACTACTCTGGAAAGCACAGGTGAACCTCCAGCTAATGCAAGCAATCGCTGTCTGCCTGCTAAGCAGCTTTTCATGCCTGGATTGTGAGGAAGCACATGATGCCTCAAACGGGACATCCAGTGGGAAACAAAGCACCGTTGCAGGGTCTCCACATTCAGGAGCAGGGCACACATTGTGCGGGGCTCTGGTCAAGCTGGTGGCTGTGTGCCAGGGAGGCAACTCCCTGTGGCAGAAGCCTCAGCTGCCAGTGGTTGCCAGCTGAGGTACTGGGTGGGCAGACCCTACCTGAGTGGTGAGGCAAGGCAGTCAAACCGCTCTGTGGGGGTTTGGGTACCATCCTGGACACAAAAAGCTTCCTGTTTAGCTAGGATGTGTAAAAAGAATAACAAAAATTATGAGAAAGGGCAGATAGGGGACTGCATGTGATTAGTTTTGAATTTCTTTGGTTTTGAGTAACAAATGCTGATCTTTTTCATCACATGTTCCTTACAACTCCACTTTACCTAGCTATTGGATTTCTCGTAGGCGTCACAGCATGAGCACAGAATCAGAAACATAGTGAGGACCTCAAGAGAGTACCTAATCTGACCTTTTGCATGGAGACTAAATCAAGATGCTTGATTGCCTGGCTTGCCCTTCACGGTGATACCAGTGCACAGCTAGCAGTTCCTGGCTGCCCTACGCACCTGTGGATATGTGTGTTAAGACTCTCTATCGGTTACAAGCAAAGAGTAAAGGGCAGCGGGCTGAACAAGGCACTGTGGGAAGGTCTCTGGAGCTGATGTTTGCACTGGCATCTATTAATAAGTTGGGGCTAAAACCTCTAGTTTGAGCAAGAAGCCAGCAGAGAATTTTACAGCTGTAGACAAATATCTAAAAGGATTTGGTTCATTAAGCGTTAGCAAGAAATCACACAGGAGTGCCTGAATGTATTTTAAAAACAAATAAAGTGTAAGTTAAATACACAGAGGGCTTTTTTCTCAGAGAATAAATAGAAGTTTTCTCATCTTCTGCTAAAGGTCTACAAGTAGGAGCTTTAATATAGTTTAGGAAAAGTGTATGAATAAATGTATATGACCATTTCTTTCACAATCATTTAATTTCTGACAGGATTCATTGGCTTACAAAATTCAGGAGAGAAATTAATGTTTTCCTGGGTTCTATGGGTCATCTCAACTCTTTTTCCTCAGTGCCCCTGAGATTCTGCTACCTATATTTCTGTTTTGCGAACAAGTGAGATCATTCCAGCCAGTAAGTATTCAGACTTGAAGTGGAACTGGGAATGATGGGTCTTGGTTTCCTCAGTTTGTTGCCTCTGCCTTTTCTTCCTATAACACTCTGTACTAGAAACTTAAATTATTACTGCATGGTAGGAATCTTACCTTCATTAAACTGAGGGAGATGGTAAAATTCTCCTCTGATCGAATCAGAGGAAAATATCTGTTTGAGGAAGAAATAGAATATCTGTACGAATTGTGATTATACTAAACAATTAGAACATTGACGTGACTTATTCTTTTATATGTATTATCTGATATCAGGATGCTTGTTGTCTGGTAGACTTAGAGGTTGTCCTTTTGAGCTGAAGTTCTAGTTTGGTTCAACACATCATGCAAAATTACAAAACAGCAAGTTTGTGTATGATATAAATGCCTGAACACTTTTACAGCTGTTCATTTGACAGGTTTGGGGAAAATAAGCAAATAACACTTAGCACACTTGATCACAATGCTGCAAATTTAAAAAAAAATTCAAAAAATGTGCAAACTTAGTTAATTGTAAAAAACCCAAAAAAAATAACAACAACAACAAAGCAGAAAAAAACCCCACCTCCACACAATGCTGTTGTCAATGCAGTTAATGAAGTTCTGCAAATGCATTATAATGTTTGATTTATAAAGAGAGCATCCCCTACTTTTTTTACTTCATTCAGAGTATATTTCTGTTATTCTCAGAATAGGAAGGCACTATAGTTTGTATCAGTAAGCAGTACTTATTTACACATCTGATTTAATTATATATGAAGAGAATCCTTCTGGATTTAACATGCAGTCTTAGAGGTTGATACAATTTTTCTATAGAATAGAATACAGCGAGTATAAACTCAGTCAAAAAATTGAGCCTTGGAATGAATATAAAAGTTATGCTCTTTTTACGGACAAGCATATGAATAAATATGAATGATTTATCTTAGCATCTTGGTTTCTTTCTTTTATTAAGAGTTACAGCCCTCTATATTATACTTGCTTTGTTTCAGCAACATTTTCTGGAATGCTGCCTAGTACTGCTTTTCTTACAGTAGGTAGAAATTAAAAGAATATAAAGGTGCCAAAACTAAATAGTATTGATTATTCTGTTTCCAGTGATATAACCCTTCCAAACCCAAACTTTTAATTCTTAGCATCCTTAACCTGTCAGGCTAAGTAGTCTAAACTAAGCTTCTCTTTTATGTGTCAAAATGAGCTGGAAACTGCTAATAAACAATTTTCTTTCATTTAAACTGTGAGAAACCTCTAACTTAGGGAAACTTGGCTTTTCCATGGAAGAGATCTTGGAGAGGAAAGCATTTTCATAGCATTTGAGAGGCTCAGATATGATGAAGTTCCTTACGTTCCTTACATTCATTACATGAATGCTCATACAGTGAGAAGACAGTCTGTATCTAGGAGAGCTTTCCAGTCCTTGTTGGTTTGGACTGTAAAGGAAAGCTTATCCTTATGCTCTTTGTTCTCTTATTTTCTCCTTTTTCTGCTTATGTTAGAAACTTGCTTGGGCTGATGGCCATATCTTGCTGGTTGGGCAAAGCGTGATACAACTGATCAAGAAAAAGGCACAAAAATGAGACATGAAACAGAGTAATGACAGGATATAGTCTTCAATGAGAGTTACCCAGTGGGGTGTAAATCAAGGAAATAAATCAGTGAGCAAAAAGAAAATGTAAACAAATATATAAAACCAGGGAGATTTGTTAATAGAGTATCTGAAACCACAGTGACACCCTCCTAGTTTCTACTTTGGTCTGCATTATCCTATATGATTTAAGAAAAGGTAAGAAAACTTTAAATAAACTGCTGTTGTCAGTGTGAAAAAAAAAGATTTTGCATTTGTTTTGGAGCCTGCTTGATGAATTTCCTTGAAATCAGTGAGGTTTGTGTAGGTCACTAATCTCAGATAATTAGTTCTGGAGGTAAGCCAGCTAAAGGGAAGCTCATCTTTCTCTTAAAGTAAGTGAGCAGTGCAGCATGACAAGGGAGGGAAAGGTCTGGTGATTTGTGCCCTAATGCTTGTTTCTGAGAATTGAATTTTGGATGTCTAATTTGAGAATAGGAGTCAGAACTTGGAATGCAAAGAACGTATGTACTGGGTCTTGCCACCACAATGGGCTACTGGCGCTGTCCATAAATTTGGATTTGGATGAAGAGTATAGGAGGGGAGTAGGGTACAAGTTTGTGAAAAACCTAGGAAGTCTTTCTGTTTAACCGCATCCAAAATTTAGATATTTAATTGTATAATAGCAGAAATAAGAAGGAAATTTTTTAAAAAGCAGCAATGCTTTATTTTCCAAGATCTGGTCTAGCAGCAATAGCCTGTGTGGAATGGCTCCCATGCTGCTTCTACTTCTGCTCTTGTCTGCAAGCTGTTCTTGCATAGGAAAGTAAAGATGAGACAAATATTCCTCCAGATTTTTCTCAGCAGAAATAGATTCTGATACATGCAAAGGACTGAAGAAAGAGCCATTCTGCCTGTGTTTAGTACTGGCTTTCATTGCCAAACAGGATATACTTTTGCCAATTTACAGTGGCAAAGCTGGTGGTGTCACAGATCAAAGGACACCATCTGGTCAGTGCAGAGGGGAAGAGGAGGCAGCAGGAGTGTGATAGTCGAAGGGTAAAAATATAAACTCTTAGATAAAAAAAAGCTTGCCTGAGTGAGGTCATCAGGACTGGGCCCTTCGGGGAATGCACCCTGGTGAATGTTCTCTCTTACACTTGGTTGTAGAGCAAGATCAAGCCTTGTGCTACAATTTTAATTTGACCTGTGGTGGGGGTACACCATGAGCCTTTTTCCCGTGAAAGCATCTGTGATTTTGAGTTTCTGAGTTTGCTTTGACTCTCTTTTCAGAATTAATGTACACCCTTAAATGCTATTAATTTTGGATTTATTTGTACCTATTAAAAATCTAAGACTCTCTCAGGAGACTCCAGGTAGATTGCTAGAAAGTGTGTTTCCAAAACAAGACAGTTTTGTTTTGTTTTGTTTTTTTTAAATACTGCTGAGAGAAGAATATGTGTGAGTTTTGTAGTAGAAGTTCCACAGAAGGCCAGGTCACAAACGAAATTGTCATCAGATACAGTGGATCAAGAAGACATACGTAAAGCCTTCTATTGCTGAACCAGGAAAGCTTGATGTTAGTGAAAACTTGAATGATAGGCCTGTAGGACAGGTCTATCTCAAATTTGTTTGCTTACTTTTTGTATGATGGATGCATTTCAGCTGATGGAGGCTCAAAGTTTTTTTCATGTTAGTGATGACATAACATCTGCCCTACCAATCATATTTTTTCTGTCATGGAATCTTTAATTATGTTAACTAATATCTTGGCAGAAAATGCATTATGGCAGAGCTTCTGTCACCGGAGGACCCTTGTGGGGTTCTGTTAGTTCCCATACAAACCTAAAAAATAAGCTACAGCAACAATGGGTTGTGATAGAAAATAATGAAAGACTGTTTGCCTGAGTAGGAGGGTGAAGCAGTATTTAATGCATCTCTGCTGTCGAGGTCAGGGTCTCTGCTGTGTTAAAGTGCAGCTGACGTGCTGGACTTTTAAGTCACTATTTTCATATTGCAGAAGAGTGTACTCCATGTGCATAGCTATGGTTGTGGTTTTCTCACCTCCAGTCATTCTGTTTGTGGTAGCAATCTCTTCTCAGCAGCCTGCTGGTGACCCTGGGATAATCACCTTTGTTAGCTAATTACTTTGGGGAGCAAACATGGGATCAGGTCATTTGTGAGTGATTAGTGGGTCTGGAAATGTGAGGAGGCTGATAACTTTGTACATGTGTGCAAGTACACACACGTGGAAGTGGACTGTTTGTCCTCTGCTCCTCTAGATCACCTATTAAAATGTTTGACATTGCTGTAGTAAAAACGGGGAGTTTGAGATGAGTGTGTTGGGTCAGAGTGGTTGTGATGACTGTTGCAAAAGAAGGAATCAGACTAAAATCACTAAAAATCTAGGTCAGCATCTCAAATCACCTTATGAATATCACTATTACCTGTTCAGCAGCTTACAAAATCTATTTAACCCAACTTGAGATTTATTTAATTAGAAAGTTTCTTTTAATGGTTTGTAAGTACAAATGGGTCTGAATTTTATAAATTTTCTCACATGTGGATGCACAAAGTGTGCACTTTGTGTGTCTGCCAATGCAGACCCATATGCTATTTTTGAGATGCTTGATTATAGTGTGGTTAATGTATCAGCGGTACTTCAGCTGCGTTAGTAAATGATGTTTATTTCTGTATGATCAGCATCAGTTTGGGTCTGAATACACAAATATGCAAGTTTAAAATTCAATTTTTTTACCACTAGCTTTCCAAGTAGAATGTTTAATAGAAAGTCATCAATTAACCACAGCAGTAGGCATGTTTAGGTTCAAATATGGGACATTTGATGTCATAAAAAGAGTTACAAATGCTCTTTGCATATAATTAGCCTTGTGCTCAGGCCCTAATATTTCAAAGACTTGGATACATATTAAATCAATGGAAATATTCATCTATGAAATGTTAAGCAAATGCATAAATGTCTTTGCAGGATTGGGAAGTAATTAAGTGGAACGTTAAAAAATACCATTATGATCTTATCTAATCTAAAAGCGTGCAGTATTAATGCTTGCTCTTTTAGCTGGTTGTACAAGTACTGCTTTCACAAACACTTGTATATATGAAATGGATATTTGAAAGAAAAATACTCAGAGGCTGGTTTAATAGATTTTACGTTTTTGGCTTTCAGTATTAAAATGTGCTGTTACCACATTAATTTCCATCTAAGCGAACAGCAGCAATATGCTGCTGTTTCAGTGTCTATAAGCTTGGTGGCAGATTTTTTCATCAGTGGCCAGGAACTATTTCCTTGTTATTACATTGAATTTAAAATGTATTAAAAATGAAGCATTGCTGCTTGCTGTAGAGAGACAGTTTGTCATGCTACCAGTGTTAAGACACTGATATTTATTCTAAAGAGCAAGGAATTAAACACCCTGCAAAAGAGGTCTGGGGAAGATGGCCAAAGTTACCCTGTCGATAGCGCAATGTATCCAGGACAGCCGTGCTACTCTACTGATTGGGCTTGCAGCATTTTTTTATCTCCTTTCTCATCTGTTCAAATGTAATTTTTTTCACCTGCTTTAAATTTATTAATAGCATCTATTCCCCTCTTTAATATTGTATGATCTTTGGTCAAATAGCACGGTATAAATGCAGTCTTATCTTGTATTTCAAATGGTAATGACAAGATTTCTTAAATGGCCACCTGGAGGATGCACCCACTTGTGTCTGGTAAGTGTAGTAGATCAGCTACTAAAAATGCCTTTTCCTGAAAAAGTACTGCTTTTGAGTTTTAGCAGTGGCCAAGCAATTGCTTTATGTCTTCTGTTTTGTTCTGTTTTTTTTAAAAAATAGGTGGTGCTGTCTTTTGCTAATTCTGATTCAAAGGGATCTAGCTGAAGTCACGGCCTGTTAATTGAAATACCTATACATTACCAATAGCAATTAACAAGTCGTCTTTCTGCTATTAACTGCACACGTCAGAAATATGATATTGCATTTATACAGTTAAAAACAGGATAAAAATTTTTTTTGTAAGTGTTCTGTATTCAAAATAAGCCAGCTGATGATTGCAGGTATTACCACCCAATACCTATGACTGTCATTTGCATGACACATTTGCACTTGTTCAGATGAATCATGCCTTTTTAGTTTAAAAAATGTGCCATTTGTATCTGCATTCCTGCTACTAACATCATTAAAGTTCTTGCAAATCTTGTAATAAGATAAAACACAATGTTCAAGATGCATTTAAGGTATTCTGTGCTGTATCTCCCTGAAAAAAACCCATTATTCCAGACAGAGCAGTGTAACTCTTCTGAGGAAGTTTTCCCCCAAAATCACAGAAGTAAACACTTCTTTCCATTTCCCATTCCACCAGCACTATTCCATGAGAGCTGGTGGTAAGCCCAGGCTTATTAGGCGCGGAGCAGAACTGAAATTTTTCTGAGACACTGCCCATTAGACAAACAGAACATCTTCCCTGAGAGACATCAGGGTCATGGCAGTAGTTAAAATTCATTCTCTCACTCAACGTTATAATTTTTTTTCAATAATGAACTGGTTCACTTCAATAATGTATCTAACTAAAGCAATATCTTTTATTCTTTCTGATTTATTTCAAATAATCACTTTTACTTCGACTATATTTAAAATTATAAAAATTAAAGACTAAATTTGAAAGGTTCGGTATCTTAAAAAAGAAATAAAATTGTAAAAGTTTTTTAGAAGTGTCAATAAGACTGGAATAGCTAAAATGAAAATTTTCAGCTAACATGAATTTATTTTATTTTCAAAATCTGAAAATCAAAGATGCAAAAGAATGACTCTTCAGATATCACTTGTATTTAATAGATATGTTTAACATTACTTAACATTGTAAGTACTGATTTGAGAATGCTCAGCATGTTAAAAACGTTGCAACCAAAACCCAAATCCTACAAGGATCTGGGAACCTATGTTTAGTATTTTGGTATTAAGTCCAATTTGCACAAATGGGAACGTTGACCAACATTTGTGTTGTTGGCAAAACTGATTTTTCTATCAGAAGATGACAGGTGATCAGAACATTTTTTTTGTTAATAGAAGTTTTTCACTTTGATTAAACATTATCAAAAAGATTTTGCATGTATCCGATGGGTTTTTTTGTGGAGGGTTTTTTTTTGAGTAAGAGAAATTAACAATATTATGAATAAGATGCCCATTTAGAGAGTCAGATACCAGCTCATATCTTGATTGGCTTGGTTCTTGTTAGGGTTTATTTTAATATTGAATAGAGATTAGTTTCAAAAGCTCGATATTTTTCACAAAACACAACTGTTTTTCAGCCCTCTCAAGGTTTGAGGGCTCTGAGTAAGTGCAAAAGGTATTCTCAAGCTTATAAGACAGGAGTGAATGCGTTTATTGATGCCCTTGAGGATCACATTGTGCAGGAAGGATTGGTGAAGTGAATAATCAAAAAATAGGAACATTTGAATGCATAGACTAAATTCTGTGTATGTGTCCTAAGACCAGCTTAAGGATTTGACTGTAAGTATTGTAAACTAACTAATATTAAATGAAATTTAGACTTGATTGAATCTCAGCATGAAGATGCCAACATTCAAATTGATTCATTATCTAACCTGAATTCTCTGATAAAATTTACTAGCAGGCACAGTCAGAGGATTTATCCTGGATGATGTTTGTGTTGTTAACAGGAACTACCACCGGCAACGTGCACATAACGTCAGCCCACAAAAGAAAAAAAAGGAAAAATAATATACTATTTAAAACAATACAGTTATTAAAAAAAAAAAAAAAGCAAACCTCTGTCATGTTAAAATACTGTTATTTTTGCTTTCCTTGTCACTTTACAACCAGTGTAACAACCAGAAGGCAACACAATGGAAGTTTTTGTGGAGCAGAGTGTGCTTGCTTCAAGGAGCTAGTGTGCCAATAGAGGCACACACCGAGTGAAGCTAACATACTGGGTGAATTATGTGTCCCATCACACCAATGACTGCAGAGCAATAAAACCACCCTAAGTGTTCTAGTTACAATCAATTACATCATGCTTTAATCACATTTTAATGATGTATTAACCAAGATTTCAACAGCAATTAGTTTAATGGGTGTTTGCTTTTTAAAAACTATTTTAACTGTGCCTATATCCAGTAAGATTAAGAAAAAAAATAAAGCATTGATTGTGACCTCCTTCTTCTCTGGCAGTTTTGTGCGATGGGACTAAAGGGGGAGATTTTTCAGTTACTAAGTATTCATGACTTGTAAGTTAATAATGTACTCTGTGGTTATATACTGCAAGATTCTTCTCATCTACAAAGATTCTGCAAAATCTAGCACACTAAACTGGAAATAATTATTGCATCCCACATCCTTTAGGGCAGAAAGTAATACACTAGATATTGCTATCTGGGCAATAGATAAAATAATTGCAAAGTAGAATTATTAATCATGCTAATTTTTAATAGGAGGGCTTAGAAAACTTCTGTGGCTGCCTGTAATATTCCCATTGATGTGTATTTTCCATATAGAAAACTGACAAATGTCTCTGGGAATCTAGCTCCCTTTAAAGCACTTCTAAAGATATTAACAGATAAAGAAAAGAGATTTCACAGCAAAGCCCACATAAAAACCAATATTAGGAATGATACCAAACTTAAAAAATGTTGTAAAATGAGCATGGAAAAATGTACAAAATGAATTCATGCCCATTTACATGCTTTCAGTCAGGCTACCAGATAACAAAGCCTCTGTCTTTGTGTTAACACTGCAGATTAGGTCAAGTTTTTACCCCTCTGAGCTCTTTTCCTGTAAATGACGGGTTTTGATGTGAAACAAGCAACATGTCAAAGCAAGTTGAAAGATGTAGGCATTTTATGCCATGTCACAATGACAGGCCGGTGAATATTTGGGCCATTAGGGGCTTATTAGTGAATAAATGACCAGATGGTTCAGTGATGCACAGAGATGGACAGAACTGGATGCTACTAATCAGCACTGTCTGTACTTGATGTCAAATCACATGACACAGTAACCCATGGATACCGAATAAAAGTTACCATTAGCAAGTCAATTTGATATCTGTGTGGTGTAAACAGACTTATAACTGCACTTCAGAGCTGCCTGTTGTTAAGAAGAAATAATGGTAGGGTATTTAAATAAACACACTCTATCTTATCAAGTTATGATAAATATAAATAGAATTTCAATTCCCAGGACCTCCTTTTCATTTTGAAAGAACTGTGGAAGCATTTACATATTAGCCTATCTCCACAGACAAAAAGGCTGGGCTGGAAATGCTGCAAAAGAGAAGCAAGAGGCACGTTCTGCTGGTTAGCAGCACCAAGTGATGCTTTGTTTGTGCATTTGTCACAGGAATGCAGACTTTGAGAATGGGACCCATTTTCTGGGGGGGAGGTTGCTTGCATTTTTGTGTGTTCACATTTTGATTTTTTACTGAGGTTGATATATGTTTGACTGCCAATACCTTAGATTTTTCCCTTTTAAAAAAAATTTTTAAAAAATTTTTGATTTCTTTTGACAAACCCTTGTTAGCCAGTAATTTCCAAAGCATTGCACCAGAAGCTTTGGGCATTTGGTAAGAACCAGATCCTGAACCAGGAGCTGATCTTGAACTAGTCTTGTAGAATAAGCAGTGCCAGTCTGAATGGAAAGGTTGAGCCAAGGCTGGGGATTGGGGAGGTTTCACTGCTGCACCGGATCTCCATGACCTTAAACTAAAAAGAAGTTTCCCCCTGAATTTGGGGAAGTGTGTTTGCGGGCTGTAGAGATTTGGGGTATGTCCTCATCTCCAAGCCTATGAGAAACACACCAGTAATACACTTTTTTGGAGGCGGAAATAAATGCATTTCTGAGGGATCCTTTATTTCCTTTTTATGGTACTTTATAGCAAATGAGAACAAATGTAGCATTAGGACTGATGATTTTTGATGATGTACTAAGGTGATTGACAAGGTGTTTTGAAATGGTGAATAAAACTTCCTTGAATTCTGCAGTCTGAATTATCAGTTGTATGTGATCCCTTTTCTGTGATATTTGCATATGAATTTTTCATAGTGGGTTAATAATGTAATAATATTTCATGGCTCTAGCTGTGTTTAACCACGAGTTACCCTTGATCCTGATTTTTCTCTCTTGCATCCCCTTTGGGAAAGAATATGGGAAGAATTTTATGGTAGGAGTGATCATGAAACTTGCTGTTCCCATGAGTAAATAAGGAATCAAGTAAGTATTAGGCAAGTCCACTAAATGAATTACTCCTATGTGAACTGCCAAAAATATGCTCACTTTTTTTGAAGTACTAAATGTACTAAAAGTTTGGACTAGCTAGAAATACAGC
Source organism: Origma solitaria (assembly GCA_013397895.1). Classification (NCBI taxonomy): domain Eukaryota; kingdom Metazoa; phylum Chordata; class Aves; order Passeriformes; family Acanthizidae; genus Origma; species Origma solitaria. The sequence goes on along the minus strand of VZRL01004526.1, from coordinate 3,456,123 downwards.
ACGATGGATTAAAATTGTGAAATATGTTGCCTTTTTAATATCGCTTTATATTTGGAGGGAAAAAAAGTGCTTTACACTTTATCTAGTTTTCATTCTTTTTGATAGTAGACCTGGAAATGAGATATGCCAGCAAGCTTTACCAAAAGTTTGTTAAATGCAGTGATTTTACCCAAAAGGTTCAGAAGGCCATCCCTGAAAATTGCATTTCTGTCGGAAGCAAATCGTGAGTGGATCTGGGATAACTTCACTTATTTAAGTAGAAACCAGTGTAATCTTAGTAGTTTTAGCATGGACTGAATTAGAGTTTGTTCTCTTCTTTTAATAAAAAAAACCAAAACCAAACCAAAACTGAATTCTGTAGTTAAGAAACTGTATGAGGAGCTAAAGATAAGTATTATTTAAACTAATGTAAATAGTGCTTTAGCAAAAGTCACGCATTTCCTGAAGGATTTATTTCAAAAGTAAATCTGATGCACAAAGGTTACTGATCGGCAGGTACTTCTTGTTAGGGACTTTCCCATTCCAGTTGCGACAGACTGCTTCCGCCACTGCTTCTTTCTCTTCATAGTTGGTTGGCTATGAGCTGTTGGTACAACATAACTCTTAGCAGATGCCATGATATTCAGAGAGTATTCTTTTTTCTGAAAATAAGGGTGTCATCAGGTTTTCTTGTTGTTCATTACAATGTTACTCCAAAGAAATTCACCTTCCTTAGAACAGCAATACCTTATAGAAATACTTAATTTTTAGAAAAACTAATTTGGGATGGAAAGAATTTTTTAAAGTTAATTTTATGGGAAATCTGCCTGTATTGGTATACATAACACTTGCATGGCAGTAATAAATAATTTTGAGAAGAGATGTAAAATTGTTGTTGTCACTTATGGTGGCTGTCATGCCAGGTAAGGGCTGTTCAGTAGAAATGGTCAAAGGCCCTCAGCCAAAGTAAACATATAGAATGTTTATTGCTGTCAAATCCAAAATGTAGTGACCTGAAAAACATATCACAAGAAAGGATTAATGTGGCTTTGCATGCAAATGTGGTAGATACTTTCCCCTCTGACTTTCAGGTTTGAAGGCATACGCTGGTACCTTATTGCTGGCTGGAGATTGTCTGGAGTTTCTGGAAGAAACTTTTCCCTCTTGTGCTTTGTGTTGTCACCTTACCACCGGACATGGGTAGTTCAGACAAAGATATGCTCTGCAGCTTGCTGGACACTGGCAAGGATGCTGTGGGGCTGCAGCAGACGTAGGCACTGCAGCAGAGCAGGTTTTGCCAGGCCTTTGAATCAACACCACCTTGCTGCTCTTCAGTTTTCTTAAATCACATAACTCAAACCAATGTCACTTAAAGTGCATCAAATAACATATATTTGTAAAAATAAAAAACTTGAAAACATAGTTTATAAATGTTTGTGATAGGTAAAAGTTATGACAAAAAAAGGAAAAAGAAAAAGAGAGAAAAAGAGAAAACTATGCGTAGATTTGCTTACACTAAGATTGCACCTAATGGCCTATCCTTGCCTCTGTGAGATCTGGGACACTGACTCCAAGGACAGAGAGGAAATACAGTTCCATGTAATATTCTGTAAAACATTTTTTTCAGTGATGACTATCCCAAAGCAACAGGTCTCTGAGCAGCTTGATTGGGGTGAAGGTGAATCCTAGCAACCTTCTGGCTGGTGAGAGGAAGAGGAAGAAAAGTAGAAGAAATGCAATACATGCCTCCCAGGGGTCCAACAGTAAAAATGAAGCCAAAAAGCACAGAGAAATAGAAGACATCCTCGCAAAGTAGTAAGTTGAAAATTTTGCTGTATATTTAGTAATCGCTAAGTAATCAATGTCCAAAGATCAGACAAATATTTTGGAGGACAAATCTCATGGAATACTAAGAGCATTAGAGAAAGATTACAAAGAATGTATTAAGTAATTGTGTGTCTTAGTGGAGATGGAGAAAAATCTGCCTGCCCACTTAATGCCCATTTCTGTTCCCATTGCAGTCAACTGGAGTTCCGACAATTGCCTTTTGTGGAAAAAGCTTGACCCTGTATTTAGCGCATTACATTGAATAATTGCTACATACCTACAGAATGACAATGAAAAAAATTATGGTTTTGACCTGCTGCCTCTGGTGGCTTTGTAAGTTTGCTGAGGATGCAGCAGCTTCACATAAGCTGCTGCTTATTTACTAATTAATTTACCTGTGAATATATGAATAGCTCTTATGCAGTGGTTTCCTAGCAATTCAGTTCTGATATGCATCCTTTGTTTTCAGTGACAGGATGCGTGGGTGACTGGGTGTGCATGACCACAGGCTTCCCTGTCATCAAATGTGGGGATAATTTCCATGATTACCTGTTCTTTTAGCAAATTAATTTGAGCAAGTCTCCTATTTGTCTTATACCTTCAGAGATTTGGGATTTGAGTCAAACTCCTATCAGGAAAGCAAAGCAGATGATCATTACATCTCTATTCCATATTCGAGTTCATTTTATGGAATTTATAAAGGAAAGTTTTTTAACACTTAAAGAAACATGAAAGCTTAATTCTGCCTTGACAGAGAGGGTATTGGTTGGTGTTACTAACCTAGCAACCTCTTTCTTCTAACCACCAACTCCTAGTCACGAAGTTATTTTGGTATCAAAATTTTCAAGTGTGTGTCTGTTTTGTAAATGTGCACACATGGATTATGTAAACTGCATATAGGAAATTCTGCTTGGTTTTTGTGGCAAGGTTGTGGGGGAGCGTGGGGCTACAGGGGTGGCTCCTGTGAGGAGCTGCCAGAAGCTTCCCTGTCTCCAGTGAAGCCAATGCCAGGCAGCTCCAAGACAGAGCCAGCACTGGCCAAAGCTGAGCCCATCAGAGATGGCAGCAGCACCTCTGGGATGACAGATTTAAGGCAGCAAAAGAAGTTATTGCTCAGAAGCAATTGCAGCCAAAGAAGAGAGGAGTGAGGATTATGTGAGAACAGCTCTGCAGGCACCCAGCTCAGCAAAGGAGAGGGAGGAGGTGCTCCAGGCAGAGATTCCACTGCAGCCCCTGGAGGACCCCACACTGGAGCAGCTGGATTCCCTAAGGAGACTGCGGGAAGCCCGTGCTGGAGCACGCTCCTGGCAGTACCTGTGGACCAGTGGAGAGGGCAGCCCACACAGGAGTAGGTTTGCTGGCAAGACTTATTGACCCTGTGGGGGACCCATGCTGGAGCAGCCTGTTTCTGAAGGAGTAATAAGTTTCAATATTAATTTTTGCCTAAGCTGGAGCATGAGCAGCTACCTGAAAATATCCATTTGACAGAAAAAGACCAATTAACTATTTAAAAGAACAAGGGAGAAAACAAAAAGTTCACTATTTTCTCTTTCTTATTATATTCTTTTTCTCTATCCTGTTCTGCTGTTTTTCAGTCCCTCAACCTTGAATTAATCTTCTCCTCAACTGACCAGGAATTATGTGGAAACAAATCTGACTATGGAAAGGTGTGATGTTCCCTTTTTTGCCTCCTTCAGGTGAAGAGACAGACTATGAGAGAAATACCTCTATTGCAAGAGTAAAGAAATCTGGAAATCTCTTCCTTTATGACCGTGTGCAGGTGAGAACTCAAAGCACTAAAAAGCCAGGCAAAATATTTTCCCAATATTTCCTATTCACCTTGGAGTTCACTGCGCTTGACATGTTCTTAGTCATCAGCTGGTGAGAGAGAGGAGAGCTGAAGAGACACTGCTCTCGCATGAGAAGCAGAGGAGAGGGAATTTTTCTCCCTGTAAAGATCAGAAATGCTGTGGCAGTGCCCTTTCTGGGTTGAGCACTAACCCTGAAGCCGTGCATTAGGGCTTTGCGTAGACAGCTCAGTGCAGGAGAACAGAAGAGGCTTATTCAGCTCTTCGTACAGTCTTTCCACCAAAGAAAAAGTAACAGACTGTTCTATAAAGTCTGAAAAATTAAATGCAATATAAGTATTTCCTTCAAGCATCACAGCTCTTGAATATGGGCTGAACCATAAAAGGCTCCTCCCTGTTCATTCAATTTTAATTTTTTTTGTCATATGGGTCACACTGCTTTATTCTTTTACAGATATGCCACTTTTAGCAAGCATTATTGAAGAGCTTCAGCTTCCTCAGTACTTCCTAAATGGGTTAAACATAGGAAAACAAATATTCAGATTATCCTAAAATGTTTAAACTTCTCTGAATTTGTTGTAGGTTTGAAATATTCAATACTTGCAATTTAGGAGTAGTATTGATTCCTACCTTTAAATAGCTCCATGGTTTAAAACAATTAAGTAATTTGGGGAAATCTCAAAAAAAAAAAAAAAGTTAAACTTCATTTAATGTAGAAAACACTTATTTTATGTCCGAAGAAATATCCCTTTGCATCAAGTCTTCTGCAATTATAATATTGCTTTCGTTGGTTATGACTTGGCTCTAGGATATTAATAGTACCATGTTCAGAAGCTAGCTTAAAATTCTGATTTACAATGAGCAAAGCATTTAGACATTAGGATGGATACTTCTTGTAATAAGTATCTTTGACTGATGACCTATCAAGAAATACAATCAATCTAAAAAGAAAATAAAAGCAGCCATACATGTAGTGGTAACTCATCTTAAATATGTCTAACAGCAGATAACTTCAGCTTTTAAAAAATTGCTTTTGGTTTTCTTATCCAAACAGATGCTTTCACTAGTCTGAGTCACAGTAAGAGAGGTCAATTTATTAGTTTTTCACAGCTGGAGATGTTGCATAGTTACTACTGTTGGTAAATAAGCTTTCCCACAAACTGACTGCAATACTGTTTGCAAAAATCTAGATGTGGTGTCTGGCACCAAAAATTTTTTTGCAATTGGAACAGATTGAGGGGAGGAAAACAACCATCTCTTCCAGCAATGATGATGATGATGATAACAAGATCATGGAATACAACTGGAAATTCATTGAACTTTGTTTCTGCTGGAGTTGCAAGGTATGGTTCCTTTGCATGAAGTGTCCATGCATTGTTCCAAATGCATAAAACAAGTATGCTCATAATTCAGAGGAATTTGTAGAAATTATGTTTATGCTTCAGCATTTTGGAAAGGCAAATCTACAGAGAGCTGCATATTCCCATACCCTGTTCAAAGCATCAATCTTGGTTGAGAGTCCTTTGCAGACCCCAGGCTCTGAGCAGGGAGTCTTATCTTCATTCACAGGTATGGCAACTTGATATCTACAGTGACCCTACCTATTACCAGAACACATGGGAAAAAAAGGCAAGATGCTGCCAGTGCCAGGGTGCTGCTGCAGAACAGAGCTGTGAGCCTTTGCCATGATCCTGGATGATTTTTTTCCACTTCATTAAAATCATTGGAGAATAGCAAAGATATCTTGCTGGGAACTAAAATGTGTCACAAAGGAAAGCATGGTTTTGTTGTAGAGATTATAAGGCTCTTCTACTGTAATGACTTCTGTTTTGTCCTGCAGTCAGTTGGACGTGAGTGAGTTCCACAAGAAGCCCTTAAAATTTTACTTCATTTTTCTTATAGTAACTAGATATTAGCAAAATTATTTTAACAATATGCTTGCCTGGGGTATTTTGGGCAATACCTGTGGGCAGGCAGTGGAGTCAAATAACACCAAAGATTGTCTCTAAGGTAAGAGAAAAAAAAACCTTCCCATATATATATATATATTTTATCCTTCCAAGACAAAACATGGAATCATTTTTAAATTCAGAGGGATTTTGAGACTGAGCTTTAAAATCCTGGGGTATATGTGTGAAATAATCTACCAACTAAAAGCTATGGGCTGGTCAGCTGACCTACAACCCCTGCTACTCTGATACTCTCCAGTGTGCAGTAGTATATGATTCATATGCACTTATATCTGACTGTGTTCATCTTCGAAATAATCACTTCATTCTAGATAAATGTATTCAGTGCTATGACTACTCCATCCATCATATTAGGTAGGGTTGTGCAGCTGAATGCAGCTCTATTCCAAATAATGATGGTCTCTAATATTTTCCTGAAAATGTGGGTAATTTATTATCATAGGCTAATTATGCCCAATACGGCTGCAGGTTGACATTTATTGCAAGAGGTGGGCTGAAGGGAGCCAGGAGGTATTGCATTGTCACCAGAGCAGTTTCTGGGAAGGAATTTAGCTGCTTGTCCAGCATTTCTGTCTGAGCTCTGGGAAGCATTTCCATTCCTGCAGTGTGCTGGATGAACTTGCCTCCCCCTGTTTCAGGCAGGATTGATGATTCCCCATCCCTCTCCTCAGTTAGGCATCACAAAGGCTCCATCTCTCCCCACATGTGCTCCCGGGCAGGAGAAGCACAGCTGCTTTGTTTCAATGCACATTCCTGCCTAAATCAGCCTCAACAGTGACCTGATTTGCAGGATACAGATCCCCACTCCTATGGCCTTGGTTTCTTGTCCAAGTGGCAACGTTCAACCATTTCTCTTCCCCATCTCTGAATGCACAGACAGGGACACAAAGCAGTAAAATCTTGGTTTATAGACATCCGCTTCTCATCTGTGAAAAATACAGCTTTCTGTGCCTGCCCAGGAAAACTCAGATCCAGAAACTTTCTTCAATATGTGATCTCCCAGGCAGAAAGAAATGGCACCTGTTCTTTCTACTGTAATTTAACCATTTCTTTGGGTTGTTTCTCTCTTCCATTGCTGCTTTTGCTGAGAAATTCATAGCTGAGGAAAACATAATTTTAATGGCTGTGCAATAAATCTTTGTTCATCTTGGGAATTTACTGGAGGATAGCTCTGCCTAATTCAGATCAATGAGAATTATTTGTTGACTTCAGTGGGAATGAACACTACCTCTATTTTTTATTATCTATGCATGAAATAGTCCAGTTTGCTGAATCCTTTAATTCCATTTTTATGTTTACACTTTGCTTTTTGTGAGCATCTTGCCGCTGTGACCAAAGTATCCCTAAGAATGTTATCAGAGCTTTCCTGTAATTGTTAAAATGTCTTTTAGGTCACATCTGTGGCTGTTATTTTCTAGGTGGAATAACTCAACGCCCCTAGCCTTTTCTTACAACTGAGATTCTAGAGACCTGATATAATTTTTGTTGGCCTATGGTGCATGTTTTGCAAGGCAGTTCTGTGCTTCCTGCAGCACAGCTCTGCAAACAGGTCTGGTTGAGCTCTGTACGGGCTACAGCTATTAAGGATCTCCTGTAGGAAATATATCACCTCCTGTTTACTGCTTTATCCCCTTGCTAATGCTGCTTGATGTTTGCCTCTGCCTGCTGCTATGTGCTAGGTTGATGCTTTCTGGGATTTTGCTTCAATAACTCCCCACAACTATCAGCTATGTTAGGGTGCTTCACCCAGGAATGGACTCAGCCATTTCACCACCAGGAAATTTATGCTGGGTAGTCCTCAGAAATAAGGAAAATATACCAGTTAAAGCGCTTTGTGAAAATATTGCTCTTAGTGAAAGCAATCACTGAAGGGTATGCAATGATTCTGAACTGTGAAAAGGTATAAGAGGCCAGCGAATAAAAAGGCATCGTTTTAGCCATTCATTTTGACAAAAACCAAAACTGTGGAAAGCTTTTTCCATTATTTTTGTCTTTGTGGAGCCATTCAAAAGCAGCAATAGCATCAGCGGAGTGCACAACTGCTTTATTAGAGGTGCTGTTCAGAGGTGTTTGATTTTGAGGTTCACTTAAGGTGAACAGGCAAGACAGCAGAGACCATCCTTCAAATCTGTCAGATTGGAGAGGTATTCAGGCAACTACACAATCAGTAATTTCTGTGCCAGTGATTCATTTAGTGAGAGTTTAGGCAGAACTGTCTGTTCTTTAATTATCTTTGAAGACTAAAATAAGCTTGGGGTTTGTAAGCAGGTTACCTATGTTTGGGGTGACTTAAGGGGAAGTGTTCCTCCTTGATTTCATGATTTGTACAAGGAAACAAAAAGCAGATTCACTTTTTCGCCTGATTAAGTATGTTCATCTAATTATTGGGTGTTTAGAGTTCTCTGCTGTTGTGGGTGATGTTTACTGGAGCCCCTGTGGTCCAGCACTTGTGTCCATGGCTCTCTCCAAGCCAGGCAGTTCTTTCACATCTCCACCTTTGATAAATGGTAAAAACCACACAATTCCCTAAAGTCTTGGCAAGATGGAAGAGCTTTGTCCAGGCAAAGTAGAAGGGAGAAGGAATTATCTGAGTGAAGAAGGATGTGTCAGTGAACACCTGGGATGAATCTCCATATTTATATCATACAATTGTTGTATGAAGGAGTGAAGTCCAGAACTGGGCCATTGTCTTGAGGCAGCGCCACTCGATGCAACACCAGCCAGTGGCATGCACACAAAACTACTAGTTGGATGGGCTTTGGTTTGCCCTATTAGCTGTAGATAATGTTACTGCTAGACATGACTGAGGAAGCAAGTAATTTATTTTCAAAACACTGCATATCCAGCAGTTTTTAATTTTCCTTTTTCAGCTGCATCCAGTTTCATCAGCCTACAATTTAGCTCTAAATTTCAGGTAAGCACCGACTGCAGGTCTCTGGAGGGTGAGTTGAAAGGTGCTGTACAGCACATCAGTGGTGGGCAGCCGTGTCACACGTGTCTCCTGGGCTCTGAAGACAGGGGCTCAGCTGGAGATTGAGAGGATGTAAGCCTGCAGGAGGAGGTGTGCAGGCAGCACAGTGGGGGCACTGCAGTTTGGGGTGGAGAACTGGCGTTCCCCGTATTTGCAGGCCATTTGTCTCACTGCATGGTTAATTTTTTGATTCTTGGTCTTCATTGAAATAAGTGATTTTAAGTAAGTTTGGACTTAAAGTCCATTCAGAATTGTGAGAATCCTTATATAAACGTGCAGTTTCCACATGATCTGACGTACCACACACAGAGAATCAACAGATTTATATCAAACCATACTATACAGTAATCTTTAAGCCTTCCTGCCTGTTTAGAAAAGTAATATATTTTGTTTCTTATTGTTTGCATGGTACTCTAAACTGCAAAAGCGAGAGGATATAGGAATATGGACGAGCTAATGGCAAACTTTAAGTACTGTATCAATAAAGACATTAAAGAGGTGATAGAAAATAAAAGAGACAGGGTCCTTGCTATCGATTGCCAGCCCCGGGAATGTGTGGCAGTTGTGGGCATTGCTGTATTTCACCACAGCCACTGTCCTATGCATCCACAGCACCGGCAGACTGTGAGCTGATGTGGAGCTGTCATTGCTCATCCTGAACAAAGCATCCACTGATTAATTAGAAATTTATTATTCACAGCCAGTGTCCTATTGAAGCATAAGCTCCCAGATGCCATTATTATTAATAGCCACTCCTTTATAGTGCTGCAGAGCCATGCCTTTAAACCAGACCCTAGTGCTTGTCCCAGAGAGTTTGCAGTCTGCTCCTAAGCTTGTAACTTGAAGTCTCCACAGAAGGAAGGTGAGGTCGGAAACATGTGCCAGGCCCAGGCTGTGTTTTGGGCTTCCCAGGCAGAGAGGGAACTGTGGGGTCTTGCTCCCAAACCTTCCACAGGCATTGCAGCCTGTCCAGCACCCTTGAGGAAAGGTCACGTGAACTGAGAGACAAGTAGAGTTTCATGGTTTTTGTTTTGTCCCCATTCCTCCTGCTACTACCCTCCTTGTCTTTCTGTGTGAAGTGTTGAGGAAAAAAACCCCATAAGATGCCTGGATATAAGTGGGCTGGGAAATACATTCTTTTGCTGCACCTTTTGTCCTCTATATTATTTAAAGGGTATAAGAAACACACAAGTAACTGTTAGACTTGCTGCTCTTCTGTCAGATTTTGCTTTATACTTTTCTGTCAAGTTTTCTCAACGTGCACTGTGAAACTTAATAATGCTTTCTTTTTCCATGTGTCTGTTGAAACCATTGGAAATATAACCAACATCAGAACCTCTCTGTAAAGACCAGAATAAAAATACTTGTTTCTAGTAATTCCTTACGTTGAGCTGGCTGGGGGAAAACCTCTCAGTTAGTGGTAAGTAACTTCTTTTGTGTGTCTATCTCCACATTCCAGGAGTCTGGTGTTGCTCCTCCCTGTATGCTATTAAATAAAAGACCATTAAGGAAACAGTCATTACTGCAGGTAAACTAAAAAAACGTTAGACTTACACCAACTCCAAATGTGATAAAAATTGAGTTAATGGGTTTTTAGGTGACATTGTTTACCAAGAATTATCATTTACTTGTGTTTTTGTCAATTTAATTAATTGAGCAGTTAATTAAATATTGTCTATAGGAAGCTGCCATGCAAAAAAAAAAAATCCGTTTACTGCAATGCCACTTTTTTTAAAATTAATTTCATTGCCATCAAATAAAGAATGTGTTTGTGTTTGTTTCCTCTGTTTAAATTCTGCTTCCTCCTTGTGAAACTGTTAATATGGTAGAGCCCTGCTCTGAAATTGCCTACAAACTCTTAAAAACATAGCTAATTACAGATAGCCCAATTTAAACTTTACAGCATTCTTGATACTTTCAGAATGTACGGAAGGTGGGTTTTGCCAGCCAGGAGGCAGAAACACATTGTACTTCTGTGAATTTGGAGATGAAGCAAGAAGGGCTCCTTCTGCTGACAGAAAGTGAGGCTCACTAAATATAGCTGGGAAGAAAAAAATTAAAAATTCTGATGTTAATACATTACATTTTGGTAATAAATGCTGGTCTTGGTTATGGATATTCCTCTGCTAACAAAGTGCAGTGGTAAAGTGTTTAGAAGAGCAGTGCTGTAAACACATTGTATCATATTCCAACAGTATCAGCAAGTAACTTGCACCTAATAATGGTTTGCTTACATATTATTTCAGAAAAGTTCTGGGGGTCGTTCCTGGAAGTTTTGTGGAGCTGGGCACAGAGACTGCAGAAAAATGGAGCTGGGAAAGCAGCAAGACTGGACAATGCTCTGGATGTCCAGCAGCCTTTGGTAGGTCACTCAAGATGGATTTTTTAAATATTTTTAAAAATTCTACTCTATAAAAGAAATAAAAATTATGTATCTTTACCGCTTGTAGGTGGAAAGCATTCTGTGTCAGGTATTGCTACTAAAGGCTTTAGTGGTGCAGAGGCATTGTGCACAGGGCGTGGCAGGATGGTGCTGTGGAAAGGAGCAGGATCTGGCAGCCAGCTTAGAGCTCATTTCTGGCACAAGAACTTCAGAATCACATGAAAGTGTAGTGTCTGAAGATCTGTAAGACATTGCACTTGTTCTGAGATTGTACACTTTGAAATGGTTTTTTTAATTCCACAAAAAATTTAAACTTGCTTAGCGTTTCAACGCAGGAAAATGATGTAATTTCTACAACTCTTCCCAAGATTTGCCGGTACGGTAGGATGTGTACCTGCCAAGCTGGCCTGCAGCAGATGTTGGTAAGGAGACGTGCAAGGCCTCTGAAGCTCTCTTGTCCATGGTCCGTGTCCAAAAGGCTGTCAGCAGAGCATTGCTCCTGGGTGTGTGGCCTGCACAAAGGAAAGAAGTGCTGCCTTCTCTTACCGCCCCAACCCACACACCCAATCTCATTTTTCTCTGCTCCTCTGGGAAGGACAAGGAGACTTCCTCCAGCCCCAGGAAGGCATCCCCAAGGACAAGAAGGAGGTCCTGAAACTGCTGAGCTCCTGTGCACTGTCCCAGCCGTGCTGTGCTCAGATCATCCTGAGGTTTGGAGGAGGACTGGGATGCACAAAAGCTGTCACTCAATGAGACACGTGCAGGGTGCCGCACTGGAAAAGGTGCATCAAGGCTGTGACAACCTGGAGGGAAAGAAACCAGGGCATTGAATGACTACTGCTTGCTTTTCTAGGTAGAAATAATTTTGGGAGAGATGCATTTTGCACAGGAACCACCTGATGTTTTCTCTAGACCTCTTAAAAGTTCTGCTTAGGAAATGAAATGTAAAACACCTTTATCTTGTTATATGTCATTTCCTAAGTGACAGCTGATTACATTTTAGGAATGTTTTCTCGTTTTCTGAATCAAATCAGTTGGGCATTCTGTAGGAGACAGTACTCATTAACCTTTTAAAGATTGCCAAACTGGTTTGAAGCATTCAATGGAGGGAAAAAAAATAAAACCCCCTCTGTTAAACATCTTTGTAATCTGATGCTTCTGAAGCAACAGGCACAAAGACAAGGTCTTCTTGCTGTAACATATTAGATGTGACACTGGTTTGCACTCTACTTGAGCAGATTTGAAGAGGGTACAGAATATGAACCAAGCTTGTGTCGTATAGTAGGAATGTCATTTATTGTCTTATCGAAGTTTGATGTTTAGAATGATACTGATTTGCATGATTAATGATTCCATATAACTCTTCTAGACTGTTGAGAAGAAGAAAATAAAAGTCCACTTTCTAAGCTTCACTAAGCACACATGGCAGAAACCAGGAGAGAAGGAGCTGCAAGATCTCAGACCACTCAGATCACTGATGCTGATGAATTCATGAATATGTAAGTAGAACTAAACGAGAAACTTAATATTATTCTGCAGGTTTTTTGCTTCCCTTACCTCCCCCAGCCCTCAAAATGCATTATGGATAGTGACTGGATAATACGCAAGCCATGACTATTACTATTGAGTTGGTGAGTGAAGGGAAATGTTTTAAAATGCTGATATTACATGTATACTTATGGTGTTTGTGTGTCTGAGCAACATTTACGATGTTTGTTAGTCTGTCTGCAATAATTATTGGTCCCTGATTCTTCAGTATAAAGACTTTATAATATCCCCGTTGTGAGGAGGCTCAGTTACAAACTAAAGCTACACAAATTAATCTGCTACTTCATTTATATCTTACACAAGTACCTTGTAAGCAGAAAAGGTCTATAGCCACATTCCCTGATAATGTTGCTCTTCCATGCAGGGCATGTGTGTGCCATCACAAAATGGCATCTGCATGTGTTTTGGTGGGCTCTTTGGCTAATTAGGTTTTAAAACAACACGGTTAAATCCCTGGCACAGCCCTTCTCCCAAGAGAGGAAACTGGCTGAGACCCATTACTTTGGGGACCAATCAATATGGATCAATTCCTGCAGTATGGGGCGAGAATGTTCCCAAATCCAGACTTCTTAGCCAGGGGGATTTCTACCAAATCCACTTTCTGGTAACTTTGCCACCTTGTAATACAACGAAGGCAGCTACTCAATCATTTGGCTCATGAGGAGTGCAGTACTTAGAGATGGGTGTGCTGGGGCCTTGGTATCAGCCAGTTGGTCATAATAAAACCAGCCAAGGCAACTGGAGGCCAGCTGGGAGAAATCACCCTTCTTTCCACAGCTCCTGGCAAGAGGAAGTGCTGTCCTCAGTAGATACATGGCAGGAGCTGTGCCATTTCAAGATACCTTCTTTGCTGTACCTCCCAGCCCATTTCTCCTCTTCTGAAGGTATTAAAAAAAATTAAAGAAAAAAAAAAAGAAGAAGAAGCAAGTAAAACTGAAGATGCTAAAACTTGTTCCTCACATTCCCCAAAAACCAACCTGGAATAGGAAAAAAAGAATGTAGAGGATACCAGTGTTCCATCCATCAGCACTGTCATAGTGATGATGTGTCTGTCCCTAGGTTTTTTGAGAGGCTTCTATTTAACCAGCAGCCATTTCCACTGATATTTATTTGGAGTGTATGGTGCAATTCTTTTGCACTGCTCAAAGAGTCACACGACACACTGAAAAAGAAGGAACTCTTGTAATGTAAGGAAGTTTTATGGTTCCTTTAAACCGTGCCCTTGTGAAACAGTTGTGTGGGAAACCTTAAGACGTGGAATTGAGAATGAAATCTTTATAGGAAATGTCCCTGCAAATAGAAGATGCTGTATTTTAACTTGAAGTAGCCACAATCATATGGACTGAACATCAGCAATGGAAGAATTGCTGGGGGCTGAGTGCTTTTCAACTCTGTGGTAAACAACTTCTCATACCAGTAGCAAGTCATGCCCAATATGCCTTGGATTTAGACCAAATCTTGTTAAAGAGAAATGTGGTGCACACACCCCACACCCCCTCCTTTGTCCCTGCATATTGAATGCCTGGCCACCACAGAGGAAAAGAGGTGAGGGCAGACTCCTTGATGCTTGGT
>VZRL01004526.1:3409565-3439565 GCA_013397895.1 Origma solitaria | reverse complement strand
TAGTTTGTTGGGGTTTATTTTTCTCCTTAAATGGAGGTTTAATTTGGGTCTAATACATTGCTCCAAGAAAGCAGCAGTATCTGAGGAAAAATAAATAAAAAGGATTCATGGAAATGAATTGTCTGTATATTGCTGCTGTTCTAATTTTATACCTCAATGGAGATTTATTTCTGGGTTTGTACATTCTTTGGTGTATAAATGATTCATTTTGCAAACTCCCTTTATCGAGTGCATGGTATTTTTACATTCCTGAGAGTTTTCCTCCGTCATGATGTAAGAACACTTCTGTAATGATAAACATGAGACTACAGCATAAATAAATGAAAAATCCCCCTTGAAGGTATGAATGTGCTTTTTAGCACCCTAGTAACTAATATTCAATTTCTGGTACAACCAGTGCCAGGTGTTAAATTTCTCTAGTTACTGTCACTAATGCAAATTAGATTCTTTTTGTGCTCATAAAAAATCAAATCCACATTAGAAATTAGCTATAAAATGTAATGACTTAAATGCTATAGTGTTTTACAAATCTCCCTGCATTTCTACAGCAGATAATGCCATAAAACTTGGAAAGGATAATAAAATATGGTAGAAAGTTGGGTTATTTAAAGGTCTATTGTGACTGCTTAGTCAGGGATTTGATGTATTATTTTGCTTTCTTTCCTTGTTGGTAGAAATAAGCATGCTTATGATTTCATTTCTTTACCAGATTAGATGTAATCAAAACTCTCCTCTGAATTTTGTGTTACTCTAGCTGCAAAGGCTGTTTGTATTATTGGAAAATATCATGTGGCAAAGTTTATAATATATTTGCAACTTTTAATCATTGGAATTGTAAATGTGTCTGACAGCTGTTAGGAAAGTTGCAGTGATCTTATTAGCAGCTGTAATATTGAGATATATAGGGCTTTGTGATAATTTTCTAAACAGATTTTTTTTTGCCTCAACCCCCCAAGCTTTTTCAAAACTCTGGTGAAAATAACTAATACAATGTTCATTCTTTTATATATTGTGGTAAAGTCTTTAAAAATGATGAATAGCAAAAACTGTTTGTCAGCCTTTAAATCCTAGGAAATATTGTATATCATGCAAAATGCCCATTTTGTCATCTCTCACCAAGTATGTAATTTAAGGTATTAAAACAAAATTGCAGTAAAACTCTTAAGTCCTAGGTGTATAGCATATTTCCTGCATCCTAAAGGAAGTTTTGATTAAAATTAACATTTCTGAATTGTTGCACTAGTATAGAGCAAATTCAAGCTCCGCAGTTCACATTCTGCCTCTTTTCCATAGAAGGCATAAAAGAAATGTCACACAGTCCCCCTGCAGCCATTGCCACGGGATGTGACCAAGGCATGGCACTCTCTCTGCAGAGCTCGGGCCCCCTCTCCTTTAGAAAACATTTTCCTGATTTCCTGTGTTCCCAAAACAAAAGTCACTGGAGAGGTGAAGTATTTTTGTTCCACATACAACCTGTTATGCATCCCAGTTCTCATTTCATAATCATGAATTGGATTGTCCCGATTCAGGTCCCATCTGGATCTGAGCATAAATGTATGGACTGGCTCATACCCAGTCAGGATGACTTGTAGAAATTCCTTTTAGGAGCAAAGGCAATGTGACTGCAATTCTCAGCCTTGAGTGGCTGTGGTAAAACAATTAGCTTTTTTACCTGCTATTGGACAAGAGGTGAGAGAGGAGAAATATGGCTTTGACAGCTGCAAGATTGTTTTTTAGAGAATTATCCTGTTCAAGACCGAGACTAGGGGAAAGCTGCTGGATGGATATCATTACTATCGCACTGTTTCACAGTTAACAGTCTGTTGTGGCATCCAAAATCTCTGTCACACTGTTGTTCTTGAATTCTAGGTTTTCAGAAGTGACTAGGAAGAAGGAAAAGTGAGAGATTTGTTTGGGAGTCCCAGATACAGCCTTTTTTTAGAAAGTACTATGAACCTTCTCTCCAAAACCCATCTGAGGTGCTTCAGGTACAACAAGGTACAAGAAGTAAAAATATGTGGTCTCTTGAAAGTCTTGGTACAAAGATTCAGCAGAAAAGGTCACTCAAAACAGGGAACATGCACTCCTTGGGCACCTGGCTGGTGAATCAAGTACTTCGTCCCCAGTACCACAGGCATGGAATATTAATATAAAAAGCATCTTTAAAATATACAAAAATTTAGAAGAAAAGAAGGTGCTGAAACATGAGGGGCAGTATCTGCTATGGAGATCTCTTGGCTCCACCATCAAGAGTGGGTTTAAGGGCTGAGGAGGGGCAGAGCACTGCTCTGTGCCACCTTTTCCTACTGATACATCCAGCCCCAGCCCCACTAGTAAGTGATCTTGGTGAATTGTATGAAAATGCAAAATATAACAATGCTTTGGTTTTGTTGTTTTTTTGGTTGGTTGGTTGGTTGAGGTTTTTGTTTGTTTGTTTGTTTTTTGTAAATTAAATATTTTCAGAAATTTCCAGTAAAAGCACAGCCTCTACATTTCTACATCAGGACACCATCAGTCAATGTTTCACTTCTACCTGTTGAGTTCCAGGAGAGCTTGCAAGACATACACTCCTCTCAGTTTGTGTGTATGGCCCCAAATTAAGTAATCAGTAATTGTACAACGCAATGTGATCAAAAGCCATTGGGAAGTTCAGAGCTGAAATCTAATGCACTGCAAAACCTGTCACCACATAGAACTGGTGTTAAACAGCCTTGGGGTTTTCTGTATTCCCAGCATCACACAATCCTGTTTAGGCAGCTGAAAAGGTAAATATCAGAAATTATTCTGTTCCTGACTGCTCAGCTCAAAAGGACTGCATGAGAAAGAGTCTGTATTTCTAGCAGACCTAAGTACTTGAATTCTTTTGTCATTTCCCTGACAGTTTTTATTTATACATTCAGCCCCCATGTATGTCTTCAAGGTATTGAGATGCTGCAAAATAAAAACTGAAATCAGCACAAGTGATTATTTAGATTAGATTGTTTTATTCTAGCCAAACTTTTCTAATACTTATTACAGATTCCAAATAGATATTGTCAGGGCAGGTCCTTAGCTGACACCTTGCTGCATGTCATCAGTGGGCCTGTGCTACCAAATATTGGTCCTGCCTTGTAAAAAGGTTTTGCAAGATTTTGCAGCAGTCAGGATTTAGCTCACACTGCAAGAAGTAGAAACTTAATTTTTCTGCCTGCACTTGAGTCTGAGCCTCTAGAATCTTGAGCAATGGGACTACAGAAAACGTTTCCGTTTCACTCAATATTTAGTATGTAGTCTTTCCATTTGCAGCGTCATAAACATGCAAAGAGGTAGACAATATTTTCCTGAGATTGTCTGTTGTTAGTTCCCCCACTACAAATGTTGAAATTTTATTTCTTAATGTTTACAGATACTGTAGCAGATTGTCAAATAGATGCTTCTGCTGTTACTGAAAGGTAAGGAAATTTTCAACTGTAAAAAGAAAATTTTTTTATATTTAAATAACAATGGCAGAATCCTAATTGTAAAAATAATGCCATCATTGTAAGAAATATAAATAATATTGGGTCATCTTCCACCCAAACAAAATGAATGGATAGCCGTTGTATTTTTAACAGCAGATATTCTATTTTCTATTTATTATTTTTTATTTAGCAGTTACATTTTAGCAAATGACTTTGTATAACACACATACCTGCAAAAACCATACTCTTTGGAGAGCCTGATAAACAAGGAAAAGGCACCATTCTCTTAGTATTTAACTGGAATTTGACTGTTAATTTCTGAGTTATAAAGAAAATTCTTGTTTTTATCTGAAGTGATATCCAAATGTTTTGGCCAATAATTCATCACCTTCTAACAAATACATTATCTACTCTGAGGTAACAAAGAGGAACCATAAGCAAGCTGAACAAACACATGATCAGAGGTGTGATCTTTCTTTTTGTATTCTCTCTGTTGATCTCACTAAGGCAATATTAGGCAGATGCATTTGGGTCACCTAATCCTAATTTGGTGTCTGGACTGAATCATCTGTTCATCACCACAGAAGCCAGTGGGGTGGCATCAGCTGGAAGGTTTGGTTCTGGTAAGTAAATTCTTCCCCCACCAAAGCCAATGGGAATGTCCTCACTGACTTTGTGGGAGCAACCTTGCCATGGTGAATCTTGGGCAATTTCTGAATTGTTTGGAACGTGGGGGGAAAAGGGTGACACATGCTTTTCTAGTCAGGACCTATGCTGAACCATGAGGAGAGACACAGCCCTAAAACGCAGAGATTTGCTATTATTTTTTGTATGAGTTGTCATTAAGACTTCATCTTCACTAAAGTGAGATTTTTGTACTCTATCTTCTTTCACCCTTTATTTAATATATCTGTACTTTGCAGAAACTGCTTTTTCTAAAGCGCACTAATGATAGCATGGGGAAAGGAGATCTTTGCTTTCATGCTTCCTTATAGGCATTTTTACAAGATAACAGTATACTTGTTTAGCATTGCTACCCATGACAGTCTTTGTTATCTACTAAGCAGAACGTTCTTTTTCCAACAACATATAAATCAGGCAAATGGCTGCTCATCATCTTCTTTTCAAGAATGTTGTACATGCAATTCTCTCCTGGCTAATAGCTCCTTCTATTGTCCATGACTTATCATTGTCAGGACACCTTGCATTTCCTCCTTACCTATTTTGCTGGAAATCTGACCATTTTCAAAGGACAGGCTGAATATAAATAGCCCATGCAGTATAGTCTCATGCAGACTAAATCATATACTGTTTTGGAACATGTAAGAGTTTAACTTTCACTGGCATGTTTTTGCTCCAGTTCTTTCCTGTTCTCTTTCTCTGTCTCACTCCTTTTTTTTTTTTAACTCTTCTAAAGCACTATAAAGTAAGTATCAAAGGTATCCTGGGTAATTAGCCATTACAGTACTGTCACAGAGGCTTCTGCAGTCAATACAGAGATAATTTGGGCAATGGTGAATGACAGCATTGTCCAGACTTTTGGGATAATCAAGGACACATCCAGCTGTACCAGACATCTGTCAGACCCATGAATCATTTCAAGTAGCTCTGCAATATCCAGGCAACTCGAGCAAAGATAAACACTTCAGCAGCACGCAGCCACGGAAAAATACTGCTGCCACAAGAAAGCATTTAGCTGCTCAATGCTGCAGGCCTGTCTCTCAAAGCAGAAGAGGTACCACACACATCTTTGTGATTTTGAAAGGGCACATATTTGTAACATTGCCTCGTCTAGTAAGACTGAAATAGCATCCCCTGCACATGCACATTACAATTACTGAGGCAAAAAGAGAGCAACTCATACCACAACCTCAAAGGCTGAGCTGATCTTGATGCAACATGCCCCCTTGCAAATAAAGGTATTTGTGCTATTTATATTGGCCTGAAATTGTTGTATATTTTCTAGATTTTGCATACCTGTGGTGGAATTGTTACTCTAAATGGGCATCAGGATTAACAAGGAGCTGGAAAACTCTCTTGAAGTTTCCTGTTGCTGTCACCTTAGTCACATACTCGTGTTGGGGAGCTGAAAGAAAACAATGGCAGAGCTGTGCTTTGATGTCCTGGGTTAATCATGGGACAGAGCCTGGGTTTGTGGGGTTTGGACTTTGCTGTGCCACGGTCACCTACATGGCTGTTGGCAAATATTCGTCAGTCTCTGTGATTTAGATTCCCCCTCTAATTACCAAGCCCTTCTTTGCAAAGCCCACTGACACCCCTCCACTGGATTAAGTTATTCTCACTGCTTTGCAGGTGGGTGGGGGTGGCTGCTCTGTCCCAGCACTCTGGCTCTCAAGGATGAGTTCAGATGAAGGGAAAACAACTGGCAGGATGAGGTGAGGTGAGCCAGTTTCCCTTTCCTGTTTGAGGTGACCGCAGACTATGGAAGCGAGCAAGGACTAGCCCAACTCAGATTCAGACAGTGTGGTTTTTGCTGCACTCTGCAGGCAGAAAAACTATATGGGATTGCTCCTAATAATTCTATAAAAATTACACCAGAGAGTAAAGGAGATTTCTGAACAACTGTGAGGTATCTGTCATACAAACATCAGCCACAGACTTCTTTGAAATGTCACACTTCAGACTGGAGTTGAAATTGGTTATGTTTTTCCCCTGTTCTCCTTATATGGCACTGATGGGAAAGAATGTTATTATTCAGGGTAGCAACTGAAGAGCTTAGCTCAACTCCACCCAAGACCCCATGTCCAAGAGCAAACAGCACTGGCACAGAGGGCTCGTGGAGTCTGCTGCCAGCGAGTGGAAGGGCAGCATGGAAGGAGCTGGGCTGGGAGGTGCTGGAAGCTGTTGGTGATCTGGCAGGACGCAGAGATTGATTTGCTGTGAGTGCTGAGAATGCAGCAATTGCTTTTGGAAAGCAAGAGAAAGAATTACTGGTGAGACATCAGGGGCTGTGACTGACAGATTGGTAGCTTTCCAGTGACAGAATGAGGGGCACTGAAGTATTTGGGGAGAAAGAGTGAGCCCACCACAGAGAAAATGCAATGCATTGATGTTGCTTCTGATTATGAAGATGTAGAATTGCATCCTGAAGACTTGACAGAGGTGTTGACAGACTGTTGCTGCATCCTCTAAACTTACACTTGTCTTTGTTCCCTACTTTGGCCTTTTCCTCTACCACCATTACCAGCTACCACTCTTCACCAGTTCCACTACCAGCATTACCAGGTACTAGCAGTTCAGTGTCATTGTCGCTTAGCTCTGAAGTTTGGGTAATTTAGGAGCCTGGGTTCTCTTCTTAGCAACCAAGGTCTTCCTCTCATTTCCATACACAAGCATATTCTTCTGTTGTGACAGAACTGTGGTAGATTGCCAGTTTCTAGCAATCCTTGCTTGCAGAGGATACTGGCTCAGGGCAGTCAGGTACACTTCAATAAAACAGTGTATTTGAGCTCAGGCACTCCCACCTGATTTCTGAGTTCTGACACCAGCTGCTGCTAGTTCTGTACTGGCCTACAGTCTCTGTAACTCCAGCTCCTAATCCATAATGCATTGCCCATGCTGTTTTGATATGATGTTGGCTATAGATAAGTTTTTGCCTCAGCGGTTATTCAAACACACACACACACACACACACCAGATCAAATTTCCTTTGTGGCATGGCTCGTTCTCAGGTTTGCAAGTGGGTGTGCCAGTGGAAAATTATGTAGTTGTTAGGGATTGCAACATCTCTCCAGCTGTGTTGGCTCCTTAATGTCGCCATTTGCATTGCTAAATAATTTGATCATTGATAAGAAGGAGTAGTTATTGATTGGAATAGACAGCAATAACACCACCCTCACTATACCTATTGAATTTGTAGGTTATTTCTGCTATTTCCGTTTCCTAAGTCTATGTGTAGAAAGACACTGTTGAGTTCCTATACCCAGCTGAAGATTTGATTTATTGTGAAATCATTTTTAGCATCTCCTAGTAGCAATCTCTTCAGGTTGCCACCTACTCTGTCTTCCTCAAGCTTTCTTTCAATATCTTTATGGAACTGTTCAGACCTTCTTTTGCTTTAAAATAATGTCTAGTTAATTGCAATTCATTTTCCCCTGTAATATTCTTTGAGCTTTTGCAGTTCGTGCAGATCTCCAGAACCAGAATTCTCCCTGCAGCCAAAAGCTTTCAGCACGTTCATTATTTCTGTGCTGAAAGTACTTCACTAATTTTGCTGTGCTGCAGTGGAACCTTTATTTGCTTTTATATCTGGTTTTGCACAGTTGTGTTCATTCATAAATGTGGAAACTCACTTCTCTTACTTCCTAAAGTGTACATATAATTCTTCCACTGGAAACCATGCAAAATGTTTGGTTCTTTTTACCTCTTTATGGAAATTACCTCTCTTAAACACACTGCTCTCATATGATAGATTCTGTAGTACTGCTACTGCTCTTTATTCTTGTGCTTGGGTTTCAAGAAAAATTGCTTCAAGTCAATGGGTCAGACTCTTTGGATTGGCAGAGCCCGATCAGGTACAAACAGCAATGGTTCTGAGGAGCTCCTTGCCACAGGATATCCTGAAGTCCAAAATTATTAATGAGTTTTTAAAGTAATTAAAGATATTTGAGCTATTTGGTAATAATTAAATTAAGTGATCCTGAGCAAACATTCAATACAGCCAGTCCATAAACAGCTGGTTACTGGAAATTAGGTTAATATAGCTGAGGAGAAATTACACTGCATACATCTTAGATTTTTCACTCACTTCCTAAAGAACCAGAGCTGTCAGAGAGCAAGTACAGACACAGGAGGATTTCTGTCCTAACCCAGTTTATACTTTCAAGCAATATTTGTGGCCTTTGTATTCTTGAAAGGTCGTTTTTAGAAACAGGCTAATCAAAGACGCATTAAAACTGACCCGAAGTATCCTAAAAAAAAATTACAGGAGTTGCTACAGCCATATGTCTTGTCTGAGCATGGGCAGTTGAGTTACTGCGCCTGCAGCAACAGCAGAGTCTCAATAATAGAACTGGCCCCCCAGTCATTATGTGATCTCCCATCAGGAACGGGTTCAAAGGTCCCCAGGAAATGAGAGACTTTGCCTCCTTAGAGTTACAGTAATCTCTGACCTATCAGTGTATGGGAAGGATCTGTCCCTGCTCCTTCAGCTCACTTTAATCACACAAAGACCCAACTATCTGCTATTGCTTTTTCATAATCTGCTTTAATTGTCATTGATTTGTACATTCAGAATGTGCCCTGAGCTAACCGAAGCATTTTGTCTGTGTTTGTGGCTGGCCGCTTGTGTTGTGCAGACCTCAAGCTGCTCTCGTAGGGGTCCCTGATGAAACCTTTTCCTGGGCAACACCTCTGTGGTTTCCAGACAGGGTCTTGCTTGCAGTGCAAGGATTACCTGAGGCAGGTTCCTTCTGTACACGTTTGACTGTCATGTTGTTGCCCTTTTCCCGTTTCCATTCTTCGCAGCCATCCAGGCTTATAACAATGAACATATTTTAACAAGATAAACTGGCAAACAAATATTTAATCAATTACGCAGGAGAAGTTTATCACTGAGAACAATCTGGGTAGCCACAACCCAGAAAAATCACATTTAACCAAAAGGAGATACAACTTATGGTTGCAATGAAAGAAATAGTGTTTAATTATTTGAACTGTGTGAGGTGACTACTCCAGTGGAGACTGTAATGTGATCAAGAAACCATTTAATACATGCAGATATCTTTTGTCTTGAAACTTACCATTTTAATTTACAGTTAATCTTCTGGGTATATGAATAACACACAGTCTGATTTTTAGTAATAAAGTTGACGTGTTTTAAACATTATTTGGTATTTTGCTGATTTAATATATGTGAGGTAAGTTAACTGGATAAAATTTCCATGCAAATAAAGGATGGGTCAAAAGGACAGAAAGGGTGGTTTCTTCTAAATGTCATGTGTCATGGTGACCAGGCAGATATTGGCCTCATTGATCACACTTCTACCACCTGGAAAGAAGTGTCATTGTTCCTGCTAGACCTTTAGTAAGGACAAAGCCTTGCACAACACAGGCAGCGTGCAGCAAAGATCTAAACCAGACAAGAAGATGGGTAGTTTAGTTGTGTGAAACTATTAGGATTCTGTTTGAGTAAGCTGAGGCACTACTGGGAATTTTGATGAGATTGGCTTGTTTTGATCACCTCCAGTAGCACCCCTGTGGAGACAGACAGACAATGCTCTGCTTGGGGCAGCTGTGAAGGGAAGGGCTGGTTTGTGGCTCCATGTGTAGGGCCTGGCTTCAAACAGGAGTCAGAGGTTCAAGAGAGGGAGTGATTATTTCAGTAAGCAGCACCAAGGGTAACCTGCATCTCGAGAGGGACTGGGACTGCCATAGGCACTTCCTGCTGAGAAATAGAGCTGGGATAGCTTTGGGGTCTGGAACATCATCTTCTGTGGTAGCAGAAAATATTAGTAAATATTTCAGATTACTGACTTAAGTCTGCAGCAAATATTAAATAATGCAGCTTGATCTTATTTCTGCTAGTAATGGCAACATAACAAAATAAAGGGAATACTAAGAAAAGGGGAAAATTAATTTGATTTTTTGAGTACCTATCTCTTAAAACAATTATAGTTACTCTCAATGATGAAGAAATTAAAAGTACAGATTCTACAATGTCTGCTTAGATTAGTAGAAAAATATCTTGTATTTCACTTGTGCAGGGAAAATTTAAATATTGGGGGGAAAAATTTACAGCACCAGGCACAGAAAAACAGTAGAATTGGCTGTGTAGATGTTTTTCTCAGAAGAATATTTATTAAAAAAGAGAATCATCTCTTGGGGATGAACAAGATCAGTAACTTCCAATATTTTGCAATTTTGAAAAGCCTTTATCACCTGATAGAATTGTGGGCCCTCATGACAGGAATATAGCTTGCTGATAGAACAGCTTGCTTGTCTTTGCTGCCTCTCGCAGGTCTTTACATAGTCCCTGGATTCTCAGTGGTTACCAGAAGCTCTTTAGCCATTGTTGTAGCTAAATGCAGCGTGGCCTCAGTGCAGGGGAGCAGGATTCCTGGAATGCTTTAAGCCTCTCCCATGTATGTGATTTTATAACTGAACTTTGTTGTATCTTCTTAGTAAAACAAAATATTGGTGGCGGCAGCAGCAGCAGCAACAAAATCCTAGCAAATTTGTGTGGTCCAAATCCTTGTTGCTACAGAAAATCCTGCAGGAAAGTTTGAGAGGAAAACTCCACACTGGATTTGGAGGCTTCTCACAGCCGCTTGTGTTGTAAACTGGGAGGAGACTTCGCAGACGGAAAGTTCTCTTTTTCCAGTACCTTTCAGGAGGAGGCTTGTGGGAGGTCTCCAACAGGGAAAAAGAAGATAACAGAAGCTGCTGAAACGGCTTCTATTTTCCCGTGAAATGCTAAAGGCCCAGGGTTTGCTATGTAATGCCTTCATGGCTCTGACACTTACCTACACCTTTACATTCCACTTTGAAACACAATGGTGGTGTACAAAGGCAAATCCATAAACTTGGTAGATAGAGCTGCCCAAGAACTAGAAAAATGTTACTTAAAAACATCCCTTTTTTGTCCAATGATGCAATCAGTATTTATTTAACATTTCTAATAGTGAGTTAGTAGACCTCAAAAGCACTACTCTGATGAACCTAAGGGGAAAAAACCATTACTTTGCAGAGCATTTTCTCTGATTATTTATTCAAAGCATTGCTATGGCTGTGGTGTAAGTACAAAGAATTTGACAATTCAGAACTTTTGTTCAGATATACTGATATTGCCATCCTTGGGTAGTCTACTAAGAGAAGTAATTCAGACTTCCATAGGAAGAACTAAGTAGTTACAGATAATCCTCACTGTATAAAACATTTGAAAAAAGTGTCTATATCTATATTTTGTTCTGTATTTTTTTTAACTTCAGTAATTTTATTTTGGTGCTAGAGTAATTTCTACAAGCCAAACTAGACACGTGACTCAAAGTTGCCTGGCTTTAGCTGGGCTGTACTTGCTTGTACCAGGCTAAGATGGGTTCTAATTCTCTATATTCCAGAGGAAGTTAGAACTATGAAAAAAAAATGCAGACGCCAAAAATTCCTTAAATTTCTAGATACTAAGGTTCTTCAGGTGCAGTGTCAAATCATGCCAATATCACTTCATCCATCTCCACGGGGATAATTTAAAAGTTATTGTTTCTGTATTGCTCCAAATCTGTGGGATGGCAGGGGCAGGGGACCCAAACAAAAGCAAAACCCAAAACACCACCACCACCTCAAAATATCTTGGTATCTCAACTTTTAAACTTAGCTGCCCTTGAGTCCTGGAGCACTATTTGTGGATGAAGAAGAGGGTTTGCCTTGTAGCCAGGAAAGTGAGAATCATTGCAAAGAATCTCTTTGAAGAAAGAAAATAAATGGTGTTCATTAAACTATAGCACAACAGGAGCTTTCTGTGTGCATTCAGAGGCAGAATTTGTACCCTAATCTGTATTTGTCCATTCAGTATGGCATGGACAATACAGAGCACCAATTTACTTTGAAGGAGAACTTACTAAATTTATATGCTACTTTGGCATGCAGTTTTCTGAGCTGTTATTCCCAGTGTATGCCCTCCCATGATACTGGGTACTGGTAGCACCCAAAACCAAATTGCTGTTCTTTGAAATGTAGTTGAGTTTTTTGAGTTCCTAAACATTTATAGCATGCAGAACTCTCAGTTTGTTGTCTGTAGGTGACCATGGTCTCAGAAGTGCAGTAACCCTTTTTCTGTCCAGAAAAGCTTGTCGGCCTTTGCAGCATGCCACCAACAGGAAAATGGAGTATTTGCAACAAATCATTTTGTAAACAAGCAACTAATCAGGAATTATTTCCTTGCGTTATAGTACAATAAGTTCCAATAATGAACGTATTCAAGAAGGTGGTATCTGTTTACAGATAACTCATGAACTGAGTGTTAAATCATATTTTTATGAAATACTAATACACTACAGTATCTGGCTTTGCTATGTCATTGCAATGTTTTGAATATAATTTAGGGTTATGTGAGAAATAATATAAACAATATATTAATTCCAAATTCTATGGGCCTATTCTGTATCAGAGAAAGCCTGTTAATGGTCCCCTGCCATATGGATGAAAATAGAGCTATCCCCTCCCTCTTCTTTTTTATTGAAAGTTAAAGACCAAACTAAGAAAATATGTTAGAAGACCCCACAGGAAAGGCCTCTCACATCATCAGGTTACAGGTTCTAAGTGGGACATCTGACATTTTCAAGAGGTTCCTCTCCTCTCTTTTCTTGAGACTGTTTAGAGGCTGGCCTTCCACATCCCTTGAGTACAGAAAGCTTGAGCCTTTCTTTCATGCAAAAAATCATGCATGGGTCTGCTCTTTACAGAGGTATCCATCCTGAAATTTATGCATGTAAGTTTTTGATTTACAAGTGAAAAATATATTCACTTGTAAGTATGTAATTGTACATTTGTATTTGTGAGAATCTGCATCTGTAGGTTTCACTTAGCATGGTGACCATTCTAAGCTGTGTGTAATTAATCTGCCATGGAAATTAATTGTTTATTTATTACATAAGTATGCCTTTTATTAAAACTACTTTGTGAAAACCTAATTGCTACTATAGTAATATAGCATAACAGTTCCTCACATAAATACATGATTATTATGTACAGTCACTTATCTGTGAACGAGCTCTGCTACTACTTTCCTTAATTAACGATACAAAGGGCTCCTTCATCTTTGCATATTCCCTAGCTAGGACATTGATACTCATTATTTCCTAAGTCCAAACACTGAAACTGTGTCAAGAATGCATCTATCACCAGATGGGTACTTATAGTCAGCGGAATTTTCCACGGCGTCAGCAAATTCAGCAATTTGCAATTTCTGTATGTCTGACATGTTTTTATTGGTGAAGATCACTTTCAAATACCAAGATCATGAGACTGATTCCTCGGTTAGTCTCTTCAGCAGTCGAATGTAATGACAGTAATTAACAGCTTGTGATTAGCAGCCACTCCAGAAACTCTTTGAATGTTAATTTGCTTCAACTAATATGAAGCACTTCTGTGTAATGAGAACCATGCTATAGGTTCATGGTGAAATCAAATTATTTTCCAGCATTTAATTATACAAATGATTCTCAGTTAATCACTTGAACACTAAACCTCAATGTTCTAATAAGTGACATTTGTCATTTGATTTATTACAAATATAGGTGATGCTATGGTGAATCGAGGACCATTTCTTCAAAAAAGGTCAAAAGCACACTATGTGGATCACATAGTAACCAAGGTGATCTCACTTTATCTTTTTCCTTTATCGTCCACTTTTTGGTTCTTTATCCTCTCTCTTTCATTGGTTTCCACGCAGCCTTTCCGTACGACACCTGAAGTGTACCCTTGAATTGCGCTTCCTCTTTTTCAGACTATAGATTCCAAGGAAAACTGAACCACTGCACATCAGGGCACTTGGAGAGGGTTGAAAGGAAGCAAGGCAGAAGGAGCTCACCTTGCCAGTGGACAGTAGAGACCAGGAGAAAACCACAGTGGAATCAGGAACTACCCATGTGAGTTGCTGCATTCCTTTTTGTGTTTTACATCTGCAAAGGCAAACCATACTGTTAAGAGTAACCAAATCATCCCTTAGGTGGAGGATTAAACACATTTGAAAAAAGATATGCATATTACCTAAGTGTAAACTTAAGAGAAAATGCTTTCTCTTGTCTCCCAGCTGTTTGGGCAAATAGGCACTGTGAGCAGTGACACTACAGATCTGGGGCTCAGATACGCTGCTTGCTTTGTCCTTCTAGAAATCTATACTGACCAGAGCCCTCTGCATCAGCATTGTCCTGCTGTGGACCCTAAGGCAGTACTCTCCTCACTGCAATTCTCTTGTCTAGTTCAATTCAAAACTGGGAGAAAGGAACAAAAGAAGATCATTTGAGAGAGATATTTTGAGGCTATTTTTAATTTACTTGTTAAAATTCAAGAATTCAATGTGGAAGCAGTTGCTGGTTTGTCCATCCCCATTCTGGATACTTTCTCTCCGAGCAACCTTGTTCTTAGCCATCTTCTTATTCAGATCTTTCTCATGACAGTAACACAGTTCTTCACCTTGAAGAGAGGCAGCAAAATTCAATCCTGGAGTGAGTATAATAAACAACACCTTTAGCTGGGGTCAAGGCATGCATTAGCCCTAAATGGGTTAAGAAATCTTCCAAATTTACTGTAATTTGACTGTTGGACTAAATTCTCCCTCTTGGAACTTATAGCAAAAAGCAAAGCCTATGGCAACCACGCAGTCTCTTTTATTACTCCCAACACCCGTGGTGTTGCACAGGAAACGCCACCTGACACTTCTTGCAGTGTCTGACACCCTGTTCAGGACAGAGCGAGTGGAGATCACAGATCTGATTCTGCAAGGTGGCACCTGCCAGTAAGGACAGGTTTGCAGCTTTTTTTAGCATTGTTCACCCAACACAATAAAGAGGGGATTTTGAAAGTCAGCATTACTGAGGATAGGTAGAATGAAGGGGAATGGTTCTAATCTAATTGTAAATGCCCTGTTTTTAAAACACTTCTTGTCAATAAATCTTTCCATTAACAGACATGCTGGCAGCCCGCAGCACAGTCAAATCAGGAGACCAGCCCCAGTTATGATATTATATTTTCATTATTCAATGCACAAAAAGTCTGTGGGAAGTTACATTAAATTGGCTGATTTAAAAATATGTTCAGTCTTCAGAAGCTTGTTTTGGTAGAAATACTGAAAATTTCCCAGACTTTGGCATATTTTCACCATTCTGCCTTTTGTATTGAGCTTAACACCTAAAAAAGGATCTGTTCAGAAACTTATCTATATATTGGGCACAGCATTGAGAGTGGGAGATCTTAAGCTACAATTACATTTTTGCAGCCAAGTTTCTAAGTGGGTGCAAGCAGCTCATTTTCCAAACATACACTGAAGGAAATAATGCCTCTCCATCCCAGCGATGAATAACTTTGGTTTGTAACTTGTTCATATTTTTTAACATTTGGAATTGCCTGCAAAGATGTTAGTAGAAGCCTTTTTCCCACTATATTGCTTCTATCACTATGAAGTCAGCCATGGAAGTTGAGCTGAATTCTCTTTATAACAACATTTATGTTGAATTTTTGCTTGCTGTCTAGTTTTCTTCAAACTGCTGTCAGTCTTAGGCAGATAGGGGGTATTCTTAGCTTTCTGTTTCTTGGCTGGTCCCACTTTGCCCAGTCCTGAATCTTCCTCCATTTCTCTAAAGCTGCCCCTATGCAGAGTATCATGACCCCTCTGGATACTGAGAACTGGTACTATGTATAGCTTATTGAGCCAAGGTCTAACTGGCTGGGCCACATTCAGGTTACTCACGGTTAAGTCTAACTCTGAAAAAAGCCCCCAAAAAACAGTTTGTGAGCTAGTTAATCTCATACACGTTTTCACTTCTTTCTTATTTTAATTTATTTCTTCTGTTCAAAAGCTTTTTATTAGAAGCAGGTAGCTCCATCTACTTGTGGCAGCATTCCTCCAATGCTACCATGAGATTCACTAGTGATGTTCTATAAATGCGTGCCAAAATCTATCTGCAAGAACATCTGCTCAACAGTGCAAACCTGATGTAATTACCAACCATCATCTTTTATCCTCCTGCTGGGGCAACTGCTCCAAAGATGACTTTTTGCCCTGAACTAACAAGAAACTTGCTGTTATGTACAAAACCTGCCACAAAAAACTAACATGGCTTATACACAAATTCTAACATAATCTTTCAGCTACAAAAGAACAAACTCCCAAGTAGCATGAGTCTTGTGGAAATACTTGAATTTTTTTTATATTCTTATTGGCTGCATCTGCTTCATACATTGTTCTTCCATGGGATCATTTTTAAGGGTTGGCAATAATTGTACAAAAGAATTCTTTTCAAGAAATGTATAATAGTGAAAAAGATGTTACAGAGGCTCAAACTTGACTGTAAGTTATTACAGGATGTCATTTATGTGTGTGTGTTAAGAGATGGTAGATACCAGGAGATGTATATTCTGTATATAAAAATATACACAATAAATGTATACTGTATTTGCTTGTAGGAAAAATACAAATTTGCACACTATATGGTACTAATGGCAGATAAATGTTGCAGAAATCTTTGATATGCAGCCTATACCTGTCAGCAGCTTTTTTGTGACTATGTACTGATACCTTCCTCTCTGGGAATTGTTTTCAACATTGCAAACCTCCAAGGGCTTTCAATTAAGTACAATCTTCTCTCTCAAGCAACTTGATAGATAAATGCTTCCATTTTCCTTGCACTGTAGGAATGACTTCCAGAAGAGCCACCTCCCTTGGTGGCCAGTTTCACATCCAGAGTGTCTGGCTGACTTTTCAGTCACTGAAAGTGTGATGTGCATCCTAAGTGCAAAACTCTGATCACCCCAGCACAGGAAATGTTATAATGACAGGGTCATACATTTCTCAAACAACATTGGCTTCACTTCATTCCTTGGAAAGAAATACAATTTTGATTGCACCTGCATAACCTCGCACCTCAGGTGTTTAGGGAAAATCACCTCACCCACCGTTTGCCAGTTATGCTGTTTAAAAAGGCAGGGATACCTGGACTGCTGGAAAACAATCAGAAGGAGCCACCAAACCAACATTATTTGATGTGCAAATGCAACATGTACAGAATGAGGTTCCCACTGCATTTCTAAATGAATACATTTACAAACCACAGCTAAATGTCTGGCAGAGCATCATGTCAGCATTGCCGCCTGCCTAAAAATACATGCCTGTGGGACTCAAGGCAAGAGCTCTTTGTTCAGCAGCCTCTCTGCTTCTGATTCTTTATGACTTCTAGGCTTGTATTCTGATTCCTGGAGATTCTGATCATCCCTTAGACCTTGGTGGGATGATTTCTGCATAGGGTAGGGCTATTTCTGCAGACAGGGCTATGCTAAAATGGGCTATTTTCATAGATTTAGCAGTGTCCCGGACCCACAAGTGGGGATTCCTTCCTGGAGGTAGCACAGGCAGGTAAATATTGGCACTAAGGGGCATTGCTTGTGATATAAATGTATTTCCATTCAGAATGGTGGGCTTTGCATATTGTCTGCTATGTTATGATCTTCAGTCACTCTTAATCAACCCATTCTCAGTATTGAGGTCTACAGGGCTACACTGCTGCACCAGCAAAGAACTTCTGCCAGCGATGGTGACTTAATTAAATACTTCAAAGACATCTGCAGTGACACTTACCTCTTTAAGCAGTTTTCCCAGACTTTTCGTTAAACCTGTTGATATTTTTATTTCTCTGGATAGCCTTCCTATTGCTGCATGTCTGTAGTTTATCATCTGAGGAAAGAAGCAATTGCAATGACAGAACTAGACCTTGTTATGCTATGAGTAATATTACACACAGTCCAGCACTTCTGGAGGGAATCTTGAATGCTGGTGCTTTATATACATGATAAACAAGGGGAATTTGGTTTGTATTTGAGGTAATTTATGGTATAGGCTGCTTCACGTGTAGCTGCTGCTGTGCTGTTCTTTCAAGCCAAGATTCATTACCCTTAATGGGTTGGCTAACATCTCTGGGACTTCTCAGAAGGTCTGTTAAAGAGCCCTAGAAGAAAAGTATACAGATTATAGCTCCACATGTTTTTCGTAAATGTTTTAGACATTTGGAACACGTCATTAAAATTTTTCAGAAGGAACAGAAGGAAAGCATAGTACTAAGTATTTTTTTCTTCCTACTCATTTTTGGCGTAATGAATTTTCTGCTTATTGAAGCATATTTTGCCTGTTGTTCTTTGCCTGTTGATTAACAAAGAACTAGAATAGTTATCATACTGCTCAGTAGAAGCAGTGTTGAGTAGCACTAAATACGTATTCCATATAAACCTGCCTCCCTAAAATTGTGGCTTGTCCTTGTTGAGCAAGAATATAAAATGGAGATAAAAGCCTATTGGATTAGAATGGCATCTTCTAGATCCACTTAGCAGTTCTTTTTCAGAGGTATAAACGATAGGGGAAGGGTTAACTGGGAGATTCAGGCTGTAGGTACCAGTACGCTAGACAATATGCAGTTCAATTACAAAAAACAAGCTAAGTTCTGAGCTACTGTGCAGTTGAGGTCTAATACACATTACCAGTGAGACCTGCCTAGAAAGCAATTCTAAATATTTCTGTGCATAGCACATATCGAGGCTCACTTGTGTCAAATGTTGACCTCATACTGAGAAGTGTGTGCGGCAGCCAGCTCCAGTTCCTGCCTCTTCCCCTGCAGGGAACTGGCTGCACCATCCTGAAGGGATCTGGCACAGAGCTCTGTGAAGGTGATGGAACAACAGAGAAGTGGAGAAGAGGCTACAGGCTGCCATGGTCCCTTCTGTCTGCATGGGGCCCCAGTGAAAGGAGAATCTTTTGAGGCTGGACACAGGGTCATGGGTGGATGGTGGCACAGGGACAATTAGGGCCACATAAGGATAGCAGGGAGCTGGCAGAGAGATGGGAAGTCTGCATGTTGTCTGCTTCATTCAGTGATGAGAACACCACTGAGTCCAGTTCACTCCCCTGCTCTGCTGCTCCCCATGCGTGGCCATATGCAGCTCCTAAACCCCATTTGTGTTTGGGTGAATCTTTCATCTTTGATCACCCAAACTCATTGTGGATGACACACCTTTGCTAATAATCACTCTATAATAATAATAATTCCCAGCTCCCTGTATTTCATTTGGGTTTAGAGCTAGTGGTCCTTAATTTTTAGAGTGAACCTTTGAGCTTCCACTACACCACTTCTAATATGGGATTCAGTATTTACATTTTGTTTAAAACACAGGGCTTGTTATCACAGTGCTTTTAGCATTCTAGTATACACGCAAAATTTTTATGGTGCACTCCCTTCCTGAGACAAGTCTCAGGTATATAAGAATTTTTCTGCAGGGGAAAAAGAAGAATATAACAGCCCTGCTTTCCTAATTTTGGGTCCACAAAAGTCTCTTGCTATGCATGATTGGTATCAGTGGAAACAAAATAAACCTCCATGACTCCAAGAACAAAGCATCAGAGCATTTTATAAAGCAGCTTATTTCCGTGCTGGCCTCAGCACACTGCTGGTTTGATGCCTGGGAGCCACAAGCTGCTGATGGCTGGAGCTGGAGCCATGCTGGCCACCTCCCCGCAGTGTTGCCCAGGTACATTTCTGGAGGAAAGCTGCTGCCTTACTCATCTCAGGTGAGTTTAGTGCTCTCTCCACACATAATTTTTCCCTCTGTTTCGGTTTCCCCCCCAAGAGGGGAAGGTGAAGCCCTCACAGCTGGGCTGTGGTGCAGTTTTGGCCCCAGCAGCAGGAGGCACAGAAACATTGTGCTGCTCCACTGCAGGAGCACCAGGGAATGGAGAGCCCCTTGGCTGGGACCCTGCAAAAAGGGGTGGGGGAGATGCCCAGGCTGCCCTTACAGCACTGCTGGCCTTCCTGCTCATGGTACTTGTAAGTAGCAGGAACAGTGATGGATATAAGGTGTGTAGGAATGGGATGTTTCCTTTCTGTTGTCCCTTCTGGTACAGTGGCTCTGCTGGCACAAAGCTCTATCCTGAGGCTGTTGTCAATGCAGTGTGACTGAAGCTATCGCAAATTCCAGCTGGATGTCACCTTCAGGATCTGTACCTTTAACGCTCTTTGCATCTGGGACAAACAAAATGCTCCACCCCTTAGAAGCACTTTGCATTCTCTGGTCACTTTTCTTCCACACAGAAATTCCTGCTTTCCCAGGAAAATGGTGGTGTTGAAACATGGAAAGCCTGAATGTGCACCTACCGGGTCTTCATCACAGGCTACAACAAGCCGAACCTTTCTTGAAAATTAATCAAACCAAACCAGGTCCTCCCTTAACAGCTAATCAAACTCTTTGGAACATAGGTACAGGTTTCAGACAACTCTTCAGTGCTTACTTAGTCATCCTTTTCATCCACTTTGACAGTGTACTATAGTAAAAATATTAATTATTATTCTTACTATTTCATCTGAAAGAGTAAATGGCATTGGAAAGGTGCATATAGCATATTTCCCCAACACTGGGGTCAGGAATTACTGGAAATAGAACATCAAGTTCTACTCCTACAAGGTTTCCAGACCAAAGTTATTTAGATACACTAAGTTGCAATTTACAGGTTTTTATATTAAAAAACTAGGTCAGCTTCAAAATCCAAATCTTTTACTAAAAGATTTTACTAAAAGAGAAAAAAGGGTACATTTCAAAATTAATTATGCATGTTTGTAAGTATGTGTAAGTGAACACCCTTAAAATCTATACACAAATTAGATTTATAGAGTAAAATTCAATAGTATTTTACAAAGCAATAAAAGTACTTGTAGATTCTCATGAAAAACATCAATATATTTTAGTTTTAATAATGACAATGTTTAAAAAATAAGATCCAGTTATCAGCTTCATGGATAACACAACATAAAATCTTTTCTCACTTACCTATGCATTTCATCTTTATTTTTACCAGTCTTCTCAATTTGCTTTTACTGTTTCTCCAGTTTATTTGTTGGGGTTTTTTGTTGTTTTTTTTTTACAATAGACCTTGGCAAATTGTTTTACTCCTTTTGCTTTGAATTTCAGGATGAGTAGTTTGATGCATATTGATTATTTATTTTCGTGAGCAAGTTTGGCAGGGAAATGGGTGTAGCTTGTTTCAGCAATTTTTGCATAGAGTATGTTATTATTATATTATTATTTTATTATGTTATTATTATTAATAATAGTATTATTATTTTAATAACTTTTGGCTGAAAAGCATCTTGCAATCTACTGTCCTTGAGAGCTGTAGTCTTGGTATTTTCCTGTATTTACTCTGGAAAGGCAATCAATGCAAACAGATATAAAATAATCCAGTTTATTTCACTGGATCCTCTCTTGGTTATACTAGACCAGTAGCTTTTATAATAGCTAAGACCTACTACTTAACATCAAATGGTGACACAGCACTTAAAGAGAGAATTTATTTTTTGGAGATGAGGTTATCTTTTCCTGCAGGCTTCATGGTGTACAACTGCCCTAGGAGTGGGTATCACCGATTCTATCTACCTTTTATGTGTTCTTCAGATTAGCACAAGAAGTTATTCCCCTGGTGATTTGAATCTTTGAAGAAACTCCCCATATCCATTCCTTCTCCTCTGAACTGTGAAGAGGAGCTCATAGCTCCACAGTGGCCAGACATCTGCACATGGTTATGCAAGTGCAAAGTATTTGGAGGGAATGCTGCAGTGTGTGCTTGGTGGTGGGTTTTAAAATGTACCCAGGTGCTGGAGCTGAAGTAGGAGGTGTTTGTTACTGCCCATTTAGCAAAGCACTGGCAGGACCCCTGTCGACCTTCTGTGTGTGACACTGGGAGCAGCCCCTGCTGTAAATGAGGATCAGCCTCTTCAACTGGTTTTTTCCTTCCTGCCTTGATGCTGTATTTGGGAGAATGCATTAAGTTAAATCTTGTATTGGCTCACTCAGCTGGTGCCACTCTGCCTTCCCAGAGCCAGAAGGACAAGCAGACAAGTCGTTTTCTGCTTTATTAAGAGATTTGAAGGTCAGAGCATCAAAATGGTAATTTCAATCAAAGCCAGTCTAGTTGCTCAGCAGACTAGCAGAGCTACTGTAGGTTACAGATCTTAATGCATGCAGAGACTGTGATCTAATTCTGAGCGCTGCTTCTTGGGTCAGATCTGGTTGAGTCAAATTGCGATGCACCAGCCCATCGGGTCGTTCCTGAGACGCTGCCTCCCACCTAGGTGGCAGCAAATAAAATACAAAGAAGAAAGGAAATGGAGACCTTGCTTTGCTGAACAAGCACAAATTTCTGCATTAAGGATTAGCACTTAGAAAATAATCCACTGTTGCCTTTAGTGTAATCTCAGCCACCCTGCTAAATTCAGTGTCAAAGCCTCTGCAGGTACTGTCAAGTACCAGACATAGGCACTCCTTGCAAATGGATGGGAGTAGAAAGCAGGAACTGGAAGAAAGAGAATAGATTAATTTCTTATTGTCTCTCAATTAATCCTTGTAGTGCCAAATAGCATATTGTTGACTACAACAGGAGACATTGTTAGGTAGTCACAGTTTTATCCAAAAAGGAGAGAGGGATTGCAATGGCTTGTTTACAGATGTAAATATAACACTTTGTCCTGACAGTATCATAACTAATGAGGATTTGTAGGCACTTGAAGGAATAGCAGTATTTTTAAAGCAAATATACATGAGTTTTTAGTCCCTCACTACAGCCCTCCCCTGATGCACGGGTCTGTGCCCAGCCCCAGCACACTAACAATAGCAGAAACAGCAATTACATAGCAACTGTGAGTGAGTAACATTTTTCAAACTCTCTGGGTACTGTGTTAGGAGAAGAAAAACCCAAGCAAACAAATTAGCAAAATGAAAGTATAGCACAGCATTTAATCACATAGTTGTTTCATTTAAATCTGTGGGTCGACTCATTTTTGTATAATTATGCATATTTTTAAGACATGCTTGGTGTCATGAGACTGTGTAATCTTATAATTGCAGCTATTCATTTCCCTTATGTTTGCCCTACCTTTGGAGGAAGGAATGCTCTTTTGTTACTGGTCATGGGTAGCTGGGAGAGGAGGTGTGGGCTTGTTAGCAGGAGCTGGTAAGCACTGCAATAGGATGCACAGCCACAGAGTCTTAGTTAGAAAATAACTACTCATTGCTGAAGAGATGGTAAATTACAGAAGTTGCTTAACTCCAGTGCTACTACAGCAACCCTGTGGTAGACAATGGAAGTGGCAGGGTAAATGGCTTCTGCCACCTTCCCAGCACACTGCAGAAGTTGAAACCAGTGGATGCCAGAGCAGGTAGGCATAATCAAAAATAGGGAGCTCTGGCAAAGGTGGAGTGCAGGTGGTGGGAGAATAGTAAAATGATGTGTTTTATGTTACTGGTGTCCCGTCTTTTATTTACTTTAGTCAGCTGGCAGGATGTTTGTCTGTAAACATTACCACAAAACACTTCAACAGGAATAGAAGTAACTTTTATTGAAGGAATTTAAAAGTAGTCTCTGGAAAACATGCAAGAAACACCATGTGGACTCCACATCTTCTTCAAAGTAGAGTGAACACAGCGGGGATCTCCTACTGTCACCAAAACCAAATCAAAAGTGCACCGTTTAATATTTATATAATTGAAAGTACAAATCCAGTTTGCTACCTGAAAGTGCTAACCTCTCATGACAGCAAAAGAGTCAAACTCATCTTTTCAAAGTTTCAATAACATCAAATTAGTCCTGTAGTTTTGGCATAAACCAGCAACATCAGGAAAACAGGGCTTACCACATATTGCAAAATACAACTTTCCATTCTTTAAACTAATTAGAGAGGCAGCCAGTAGCACCGCTATGGTTCTGTCAGCATTTCCACAATAAAACCCCCTTTTCAGGGCTTTATAACTTGGCTGTAAAAAATTAGCTTCAGGCTGAAGCTTGGCATACCATGGTTCACTCCAGCAGCAAATCAAGCTGTGCATGTGGTTATGTGTGTGGTTTGTTGATTGTTTCCCAAATACAAATTTTAATTAAAATTAATTTTGCCACTTCTTGGAAGACAATGATAAAATAAACAAATTTTTAAATGAGCAAAATCACATTATTTGACAGGCTCTTGCAGCAAGTTGTTAGAAGTATGGAAGTTTGAGGTGCAAAGAATATAGGCTTGTGATGTTTTGTTTGAAATTAAATCATCTCAAGGGAAGTTTGAAAACAGATTATTGCACTTGCATGATGAACTTATTTCACAGGGTGTGACTGACTGCATGAATACCACCAAGGAGCCTAGACAGAAAAATGCCCCACAAAAGCAACTCACATGAGGGCACAAAGTCCCTGAAGCCCTTGGAACAGCTGTGCCAAAGGGAGGATCAGTGTCCCCTGAGTTGCAGGAGTTTCCAGGCCACTAAATGCTCAGGTGGAGCAGCCATCAGTGCCCTTCTCCACTCTGCATGGAGCAGTGACCGTGTCCGCCTCTCCCAGAGATCAGACTGAGTCATCTCTTCCAGTTGTGGGTGGCAAAGTGCTGTTTGTTGAATTTCCATATTGTGGATCATCTCCGTGCATTATTAGTTCGTAAGTGTTCACATAACCCGTTATATTCACACATTTTGCAGTGAGCTGACTAGCATAAATAATCTTGACTGTAAATGCTTCTGTTTCAGCTTCACTGTGGTCTGTAAGAATGCCCACAAAGTCAGGACACTACCATGCACCTGGAAACACTGCAGCATGGACAGAGAAGTGGGAGTGTTTGAAAGCAATCAGAAAGACTGGTAAGATGGACAAAGCTGACTAATTTTCTTTTCAGGGGTTTTTCTTCATTCTCATACAATTGCATGTTTTGTTATTTTTCTTCAGCATTTTTGAAAGTTAATAATAGTTGATAATTATATAAACACAGGTAAAATATGCAAGCCTTGAAAGCTAAATTTCGTTCTTTCAAGGAAGCAAACAAGAGAAAGACTCTAAAGACATGTTAAGAGATGGAGAATGTCATCAATATGCAGTAACATGCTCTCCAAATCATTCTTCAATATAAGTGTCATGAAGAAAACTAACAATCCACATCCAGTATTCCTCGATCAATGAACAGTTGAAGATGAAAATTAATATTATAGAGTAGAATAACCAATTATAAGCAAATTCAAAAGTCTATTCATCATGGACTCATTTTTGCAATGGGTGGATGAGATTTGAAAGGGAGAGAAAGTGAGTGAGTAAGCAGCACTGAGCCAACCCACCAGCTTCCTAAGCACAGAGCTTTGTCACTTCCCAAAACCAGTTTATGGCTAATGAACAGTGAAATATTTGGGTTCAGCCCATCTCCCCAGCTACAAGGAGTCAGCTAAGAGCCACCTCTTATGCAGAGGTAGGCTCCGGTTCTCCATTAGGTCAAGAAAATTTTGTTCCAGCTTTCATTTTCTCCCAAAGTAGCTGCCAGGATATCCTTGAACACATAAACCCAATTAAGCCAAGCTAAACTGATCATTAGGCTTTCAAGTATGTGTCTGCTGAAATTTTATAAGGCTGTAGTCTGCTTAAAGTTTCACCTCCTGCAGCCACTCGCAGTTGACCCTGGGAGTCCACTGAAACAACAGAGGCTCCTAAATTTCTGGGAGAGTCTTTGAGTGTCTCAGAATTAGAGAGGCTGCCCAGATCACTGTGGCTCACAGGAGAATTGCTCCAAATTTCTTTTTCACTCCTTCCAGCTGCTGAGGTAGCTCAGAATAGCTGGTGTGACTTTAACCTGACCTACACCTGTGGGCAACCAAGAGTGTGCAAGTGGAAAAGTGCATGAAGCAGATGTAGGAGACACATAAATGCTTCTTCACGCACCATTTGTCACCTTGAGGACTGGTTTAAATTTTCTGATTTATTCTCCCTCTGCAAAAATGATCATGATCAGGCTGTGACTGTGGAGTTTTCATTCAGCAAGCGGTACTACCCAGCGGAAAGTAAACAAAACCTTGTGCTTAGTGTCACCCTTCACCTCCCCACCCCAGTTCCAGCTTATATAGGAAATTCACCTTTATACAAACACCTCTAGTTCTCCAGAACGACATGCTGGCCAAGTAACCAATAACACCAAATAAACTCAATTTTTTGAATGCGTAACTCCCTAATTCTGCTGCTTTCCACTTACTTTACACAGTCAGCTTTGTGGCCATGCTGTTAGAAGCCAGTTTCACTGACCCAAGCTAAGAAATCAACATCAGTTCTGCTCATCTGAGCTTTGTTTTCTTCCAAGGTTAGTTAATATTTAAACAGAATGCAGGGCTAGGTGAACAGACATATCAGAGAACACCTAGAGAGATTTTCTAGACAGTCATGGTCCAACCCCAAGGCCACAGCCAGTCTCTGTCCATCCTCGTATTCACTTTTGTCTGCCTTATTAGATATTGTGGGCATGAAGACATCCTCTCTCTTTCAATGCTGTATCTGCTTCTTCATCTTTTAGTAGATCTTCTGTGATAGTAAATATCTCACATACAGTTTTCCTTAAGAGGTGTTTGTTCCCTTTGATTCCCGCCTGGGAGTACTCAACAGCCATCAGGCCTAAGTCCTGTTCTCTTAAATTTGGGGATGTGCTGACTAAACTACATGAAAAACCAAATGCAGACAAAAGCATGTAAGAACTTAATTTAGCATATTCCACTAGGAAAAAAAAAAAGATTTTTACATGCAAAAAATAATGTATTATATTAGAGGAACATAATAACATAATCTTTTGTGGATCAGTAGGACCTTCAGGCCATCAGTATCCATGCTGTTGTGCTGTCATTGCCTAAAACTGTATGGCCTCTATAGCTTCATGTGCTGAATAAGCAATTCCCAATACTTAAAGTTATCCTTTGCCTATTTGGAATCCCTTTACTTGTTATATTTTTTTTCTGAAAGGCACTGTCTGGATTCTTTTTCCCAGCAGCTTGGATTTCTGTATTTCTACAAGAATCTACTCTATGATTTCTGCAACGTTGCATACAACCCGACTGAATGGGAGCCCAAAGTCTGCTGCCAGTCACTGCTGAGAGCACAGGAGGGTGAAGGAAGACAAAACTCAGCTAGATCTTGCATAGTTCTGGCTGCTGAAAGAAGTACACACAGAGGGCTGAAATCAGAGGTGGCGAAAGAGGTAAGTCAGGGCAAGTACCTGTATCATAAACTAGTCAGAATTAAACAGTCAAAATTACAGATGGAGCTAGGTATCAGGAAAAGAGAAATACAGGAAATGATCGTACAACATACATTCCTATTGCTTTTTGACTTTCAGTTATCAGAAAATGTGCACCTCAGGCTATACCTGACCAACTTGATATATACTGGATAGTAATATAGTGACTTCTGTGACTGGTCTTGCACCAGGACAAGGGTTAAAAAACTAAGAAGGGAGAGTGGTAGTTTTTCAAATGTATATATTTGTATTTTTTTTTAAAAATCATATTCTTCATAAAAATCTAAAATTTAAAAATAGCTTAAAATAATTTCATGGAGGTTATATGTATATATTTGTAAGCAATATGACTGCAGTTAATATTAATGCCTACAGTACTACACTTAGCTATTACTTCCTTGGCTTCCTTCCTTAAACTAAAGCCAACTTGGTGGTTTGCACCATTCTGGCAGCCAG
Source organism: Origma solitaria (assembly GCA_013397895.1). NCBI lineage: Eukaryota > Metazoa > Chordata > Aves > Passeriformes > Acanthizidae > Origma > Origma solitaria. The sequence continues at coordinate 3,411,886 of VZRL01004526.1, read as the reverse complement.
CAGGAAAGAACAGAGAACATCCCATCACAGTATTGGCACATTCTGCCTTTGCTGAAAACCTGCATGATTGCACTGCACTTGGTTACATTGTCCAGAGGGCCATCGCAAGTTTCCCTTCTCAGTTTGTGTTCTCCAAACACTCCCAGGTCATGCTGGCAGGAACAGTGACTTGCTGGGAAATCAGAATGTTGAGCTAGTGATGAATTTGGTCCTCTGTAAAATATATTGATACCCCTCTTTTCCCTCTCTCTATCTCTCTCCAGCAGGAAATTCTTCTTTCCAATCTGATGACTCATAAAAGTCTCTTCATCTTTTTGTCTCAAGCTCTCAGTCTCATAAAGAACAAAAGCTAAATCCTACAAAACAACATAAGGGAGATGACAGTTATGATTAGACTAAATTTGACACAGTCTCCCATGTATGTTAATGTTTTATGTACATAATGCATGCAGCTAAAGGGGTAGATAGAAAAATGGGCTGGGAAAAGGAAGAAAATTCAGTTCATGGCAAAGGCTGTTTCCCCAAAAAGAAAGACTGAGAATTGCTTCTCTCTTTTATTCTAAGAGTTTCCTTCCCTACTCTATCTGACAACTTTCTGCTAACTCTTACTCTGCTTTTAGTTATCAACTTGCTTTAGTTATCCTGTTCATAGGAAAAGAAAGCAAGCAGACAGGACTGGAAAGCCGCTAGATGAGTATCTGGCAGTGTTTCACGAGAAACATATCCTAGAGAGCAACAACAGTCTAGATAAGGTTCAACTTTCTTTTGTGCTTGTTTTAATGACAGTTTGGCAGTTTCATACTTCCCGTGTATGCTTTGCAGTTTATGCATAAATATAAACTTCCACCCCTGGGTATCATCCCACAAAGGAAAAAAACAATAACGAAAAAAGTTTGAGGGAGATATTTGTAAATTATAAAAATCATATGCATCTGTAGTGACATGTTTTCTATATAGATTTTTGGAGCAGCCTTTTTACTCTCATGTGTAAGAAATGCAAAATGCTTTTTTTTCCTAACCGGTAACTATACAGATAGTTATGCTGGAATGGGGAGGGACAAACAAACCTAAAGATGACAGATCTGTACAGAAAGCTGTTAGTATGCCAGATCTTATTACAGAGCAGTGGGAGGCCTTGTATGCTACGTACCAGCTCTATAGGGACCTCCATATTTAAAATGATGAAAAAAATGTGATTTGAAAAACCTCTCATGGGCAGCCTTCAAAGGCACAGACAGGTTCTGACTGGATTAACATTTATTGACTGTTTAAGCCTGCTTTTTTGCTTCAGGACAGAGATACACGAGTTTAATTGCAGAGGCTGTTCTGCCAACTGATCACTAGAGTGGCAACCAAAGCTTTACTAATCGGTCCTTCATTAAAGAAAAGTCTCTATTACAAAACAAATTAAGCATGCTCTGATCCCAACCCGCAGGTCCAATGGCATTACAGCAAAGTTTAGGCTGCTAGAGCACTGAAAAACTTATTAAGCTTTAGCGCTGAGATAGCACTTTTGTATTGATTTTACAATACACAGGTATTATGATTTATGGAGTGCTAGTGTCACTCTAACAAGCTGAAGGACACACAATATCATCTCCAACATCATTAAAATTCAGAAGCCTCTAGAACTAACTCATCAACCACTGTGCATTGTCACAGGCTATAGAGCTGTATTCCAGTTGGAAAATGCCCTGAGTTTCCCGGACAGTTGTCTTCCGGAATAATTTAATTTATAAAAAAAGAAAAAAAAAAGTGGGGGGGGAGAAAAGAGAGAATTCAAACCCCGCGTATGTTTTAAAAACCCGTCTGTGACTGTGCAGTTCCTGTAGTAGCAGGCACTGTTCCTAACTATCGCCAGCTCCAGCCGGGCTGTGGCGGCTTCTGCTGCCCGCACTAAGGCGCCGCACAGCGCCGGGGCTGCTTGGGCCCTGCAAACCCAACGGGGAGCGCCCGGCGACAGCCGCCCGCTGTTCTGCCTCGGTCTGCACCCCGAATGCTTCATTTTGCCGAAGTTAGGGTCCGCACCGTATCCCAGCCCGCTCCCAGCCTTCCCGCCCAGGCGGCCGCTCTCGCCCTTTTCACGGGAAAAGCCAAAACCCGGCGGTTCCTCATCGCGCTCCTGTCCGCCCGATGTAAACACAACGCGGCTCAGGTCCTCACCACCCCCAGCCCGTCACCGCCGCCCCGGCCGCGGCTGCAGCGGGAGCGGGCAGCCCCTCATCCCCGCGGCCCCTGAGCCTCGCGGCCCCTCAGGCCCGGCCGCCCCTCATCCCCGCGGCCCCTCATCCCCGGCCGCCCCTCAGACCGGGCGTTGCGCG